>RJWM01000769.1:0-59801 GCA_004363535.1 Dasyprocta punctata | reverse complement strand
TCACCAGGAAGGCAGACTAACTGTCTTCTGGTTGGCGACTCCCTGCCCAACATGGTGGGTTCTCAGGAGGCATGACTTTTTCTTCCTGGAGTCCACGCTGGTCACGCACCACTCACCAGGAAGGCAGGTTAGTTGTCTTCTGGTTCGAACCTCCCTGACCCAACATGGCGGGTTCTCAGGAGGCACATCTTTCTCTTCCTGGAGTCCATGCTGATCACGTGCCACTCACCAGGAAGGCAAGCTAGTTGTCTTCTGAGATTGTATCATCTTAACAGTATTAAGTTTTCCCAATCCCTGAGCATGGTCTCTTTTTCCATCTGTTATGGTCTGTGTCTGAATGTCCACCCAAAGTCTCATGCAGTCATGAGAGGTGGGTTTTTTTGGAGGTGACTGAATCTAGATTTTGTTATTGGTTCATTGTCTAGTACTGGGATTGGCAGTGTGAGTGCTGCACCCTCCCTGGGGTGGGTAGCCTGCATACAATATAAGGGAGGAAAAGATGCTTTCTTCTCCCCTTTTGCCCCTTTTGGCTCTTATTGCTTTTGCTGTCTCCACTGCCATGCCACCATAAACACCTGCCCCACTACCATGTGCCAGCCACTCTGCCTTGGAGCCATCAGATTATGGACTGACACCTCCACAAACTATGAAAAAAATGAGCCTTGCCTTCTGTATTGGGTGATATACTATGTCCCTCCAAGTCTTCATATACTTTTGATGGGGCTGAGTCTGGCACTTGTTATCGGTTTGTTGTCTGGTGTGGGGATTGGCAGTGTGAGTGCTGCACCTGCCCAGGAATGGAGCCAACATACAGTGTAAATGAGGTGGGTCTTCCTCTTGCTCACTTCTGCCCTCTCTCGCGCACGCTTTCTCTCTCTCACCAGCACACTTGCTGCTTGCAGCTGCCATGAATGGCTGCCCTGACATATCATGCTGCCTTGGAGCCAACTAAGTATGAACTGAAACTCCTGAGAAACTGTAAGAAATAAACCTTTCCTTCCCTAATTTTGGGTTTCAGGTATTTTGTCTCGGCAATGAGTAAAAAGTAACTAAGACACCTTCCTTAATTTTGGGCATCAGGTATCTTGTCCCAACAATGAAAGAAAAGTAACTAAGACAGAATTTGATACCAGAAGTGGGGTCATTGCTGTGACTATACCTGAACACATGATTTAAGAACCTTTGGGAACAGCTTGTGGGAAGAGCTTAGAATGAGTAGTGCTGGTATGCTTTAGACTGTTCTGTATGGGAGATTCTGGTCAGAGCTCAGAATACCAGAAAGCTGATAGAAATCCTACCAGTAAAGACCAGGTTCAGGAGGTTTCTGCTGGGAAGAAGGACTGCATTGGCTGACTCCAGATAACACGTGTTCTGGCTTGGCAGAAAGTTTGTCTGCATTTTGCTCATGTCCAGAGATTTTGCCTGAGAGTAAGATTAAAGGTGATGAACTAATTAATCTAGCAAAAGGAATTTTAAGGCAGTCAAATGTTGAGGTGATGGCATGGCTATTGTTGGGGGCTTTTCGGCAGATTTATGTGGAGAATCAAAAGCAAAGAACCCAGAGGAATGATTTAAAGTGTTTTGAATTTGGCCAGAAGGGAAGCTGCAGTAAAGCTGTGGACTACAACAATACAGCAGAGGAGAGCTTGATTCCTGAGGAGAAACAAGAGAATACAAAAGATGGCCTGAGAGCATCACGAGAAGCAAGAAGGAAGTCCCCACCCTTTGCAGCCTCAAAACTGCAAACGTGAAAGATTTTGCTTTGAGGAGAAAGCCATAGAGCGCCATGCTCCTGTATGGTAGCAGCCACACCATGTCCCAGAATGGTGACAGCCACACCATGTTCCAGAGTGGCAGTGGCCTAGAGAATTTGTTCCTCTGAATTGGATTCAGAGTGTTCAGTAATCCAGGCATTTGACCCTTACAGCCAAGAGAGAGGGAAGCCTGCCTACTGCTCCAGCTGGCAGCAGACCTTGACAGCCCATGTGGCACTGGCTTTAGGCACATGCAGAATGCAAGTGTTATGAGATTAAGAAGGCTTTCATCCAATTTCAGAAAGCCTGGGAGGTCAGGAAGTGTGTCCCTGAGAGGACAGTTGTGAAGCTGTGTAAAGCCAAAGGTTCAGTGAAGACCCCAGAAATTTGGAAAATCCAGTAACGTGGATCATCTAAGGAAACCAGCAAGGCAGGAACAAAGCCAGCCCAAGAGAGAAGCCATGGGAGCTACAACCACCAGAAGTGCTGTAGGGGTGGGCCCACACAAACCCTTTGGAACTCACAACTTGCCACAGATTGCTTCAGGTGTTCCACAAGGAACTATAGGATTTAATGTTTGCCCTACTGGACATTGAATTTGCTTTAGTTCCATTCCTTTGTATCCCCCTGTTTATAAGTTTTGGAATGGAAATGTTTGTCTTGTGCCACTGAATGATGGAAATGTTTAAAATTTCATTTGTACAGGGGTTTGCAGCTAAGAGTTTGCTTACATCTTGGAGGAGTCTTGGGACTTGGACTTTTCAGTAATGCTGAAACCATTAGGACTTTGGTATGTCTTAGACGTGGACTAAATGTTTTTTGCATAAAGGATATGCATGAGTCTTTGCGGGACCAGGGGCAGAATGTTACGGTTTGTGTCTGGATGGCCACCCAAAACCTCATGTGGTCTTGAGGGGGTAGGCTTTTTGGAGGTGGCTGACTCTAGAGTTTGTGATTGGTTCACTGTCTACCACTGTGAATGACTGCACCCACCCTGGGGCAGGTAGCCTGCATACAATATAAGGGAGGGAAAGAGACTTGCTCTTGTCTTTTGCCTCTTTTGGCTCTTGTTGCTGTTGTTTGCTGTCTCCACACCACACCACCATAGAAAGTTGCCCCTCTGCCACGTGCCACTTTGCCTTAGAGCCAGCAGATTATGGACTGAAACCTCCACAAATTATGAGATAAATAAACCTTTCTTTCCTTAATTTTGGGCATCAGGTATTTTACCCCAGCAATTTGAGAAAAGTAGCTAAGACACCATCTATTTAGGTCTTCTTTAATTTCTTTCAGTGATGGTCTATAGTTTTCAGTATAAAAGTCTCATATTTCTTTTGCTCACTTTATTCTTAAATATTTTATCCTTTTTGTTGCTGTTGTAAGTGGAATCGTTTTCTTAAATTCACTTTTAGGTTGTTCATTACTAGCGCATAGAGATACAACTAACTGACCTTTGCACATTGATCTTATATCCTGTACTTTACTGAACTCATTTATTTGCTGTAATATTTTGTAATGCATTCATTATTATTTTCTTTATAGAAGATCATATCATCTTCTAATCAACATCATTTTATATTTTTCTTTCTAATATGGATGCCTTTTATTTATTTTCTTTAACTGCTCTGTCTAAAATCTTCAATAAGGTTCACTAGAAGTAGCAGGAAAAGATATCCTTGTATTGTTTCTTAACGTAAGAAAAAACTGTTTAGTCTTTTACCATTAAGTATCATTTGTCATTATTTCATAAATGTCTTTCATTAGCTTAAGGAAATTCTTTTCTTTTCCTAGTTTGTTTAGTGTTTTTATTATGGAAGAATGTTAGACTTTGTTAAATGCTTTATCTTCATCTATGAAGATGGATGACCATGTGTTTTTTTATCTTTGCTTCTATTTCTTTCTTTCTTTTTTTTTTTTTTTTTCGGCACCAGGGATTGAACTCACAACCTTGTGCCTATCAGACAGGCACTTAGGCTACTTAGCCAAACTCCGGGCCCTTATCTTTCCTTCTATTAATAAACTGTATTAAATTGATTTTCATATGTTAACCTAAGTTTGCACTCCTGGGATAGATTACACATGGTCATGGTATATAATCCTTTTTGTATATTGCTAGATTTCATTTGCTAATATTTCGTTGAGATATTTGCTTTTATATTCATTTGGAATATTTTACTGAAACAGATCTTTTAAAATTTAAGCATTCACTGTATTTTTATCACACCTCATATTTCTTTCAACAAAGATCTATGAGTCATACATTCAGCCTTTTTAAATTGGAAAATATTTGTATTCCCCTCACTTTTGTATTAGAATTTCTATGCACATGAATTTCTAGCTTAAATGTTACTCCTTTGCCTTCCTGCAACCATTGTTAATGAAAAGCCTCCTCTCTTTCTAATTGTTCTCTTTAGAACTGTCTTTAATTTAGTAGCTTTTGAGGCACTTTCTCTTTATCCTTGCTATTGTTCATTTCTGCTGTAACATATCTAAAGATGAGTATAATTTTATTCTGTTCAGTCTCAAAATGTAGTTTGATCTGAAGACTCACATCTCTCGATTACAGAAATTTTTATCAATATTTCCTTAAATATTGCCTCTTTGACTCTTCATCCTCTTTTTTCTTATGGAATTCACCTTATACCATTGTATTTTTCAATCTATTACTGCTTAACTGTTCGTTCATATGTGGTATCAGTGTCTGCATGCTACATTCTGGATGGATCCTTCAGGATTGTTTTCCAGTTCACAAATTCTCTATTTAAATGTGTTTAGCATTTAGTTTTTTCTATTGAGTCTTTGGCTCTGATTATTATATGTTTCATTCTATTTTGTTTTCTTATCTGCCCTCCTTTCTTCTTTTTTAATAAAAATTTATTTTTCTACTCATCATCTTAGGCATGCTTATTTATAATCAAGTCTTTTTAAAATTTTTAAAACCTATTTTAATTTTGTCTTGAGTGAACAGTGTTTGGATTGGTGATTTTGTCAAGTGTCTTGCTTAGCATACAATTTATTCACTATCTGGAATTTTAGTTTGCAAATCATTTTGAGTCTTTTGAGAGTTTCCACTCTCTCCTGTTGTTGCTTTCAGGCAGGTTTTGCTTTTGCTTTTGCTTTTGCTTTGTTTTTTAGAGCTAGAGTCTCACTGTGTCGCCCCCATTGGCCTAGAACTCCTGGATTCAAGTGATCTTCCTGCCTCAACCTCCAGAATAACTGAGACTACAGGCATAAAGTCTCCATGCCTCCTACTTACTGACAGGTTTGTAACACCTTAGCCTCTGAGTTGGTGATATAGAACAGGCATTATTTGGGGTTTCCAAGTGGAGCCTTGTGATGGAATCGGAGTTTTCACAGAGCCTGTCACTAAGTCTGGTACCAAAACTGCCTGTGCCCTCTCCCTTGAGAGGCCACCTATGAACTAGAGCCTATAGCCACTGTCCCAGGTGTCAGAGAGCAGCAGATCTTTACAACTGCCTTTCTCCCTTGTCTACTTTTTCTCCTGCTTTCCCAGGCAAACAGAATAGGAGACAGACAGTGCTTGGTGTCTCTTTCTAAAAAGTGGCAGAACTTGGTATTACCTCACTGCCTAGGTCATGTTCAACAGTGGGGCATCAATAAAGAAAGAGCAGCAGGCAGTCTGTTCAGTTGGGAAATTTTGGAGTCAGGCTCTTAAAGTCAATAAGGAATTTTATTTGAAAATGAAAGCTAGGTGTGGTGCCACAAAACTAGAATCCCAGCACTAGGGAAGATGAGGCAGCAGGATTGCCAAGAGTTCGAGGCCAACCTGGGCTACGTAGTGAGTTCAAGGCCAGCCTGAACTACATAGCAAGACTCTGTCTCACAAACTGAAAAAAAAGAAAAAAGAAAAAAAAGAAAACAAAAAATGAATCTGATTTTGCATTGTCTTGTTTTCCCACAAATAACACAAAAAGATTTTCACTGTAACTGCTGCTTTTCTTTAGAAGATAGATCAAAGATTCAATAAAGGAACCTACTTTGAAGAATGTCAGAAAGTGAGAAAATATCCCAGGACCAAAAGAGGGACCGGAATGAAGGAAGAGGTCCAGAGAGAAAATGCGAGAGGAGAAGAGAGAAACAGGAAAACCCAATAGGGAGAAAGGGATAGGAAGAGAGGAGAGACTGAGGCAGACAGAGGCAGCGAATAAGAGCCAAGGCAGGGTGGGAGAAAAAAAGAGGTAGCAGGAAAAAATAGAGACAATATGAGAGACAGCCAAAGGCAGAAAATGTGTGCAAAATAGATGGTAACTACATTGAAATGATTCGATTTTCTTGCTTTTAAAAAAGAAAACGTTGCCACAACCATGTGAGTAGATGTAGCCTATCTACTGAGTTTGTTATAGCCCAGAGGGAGAAAGCATAAAGACAACTCATCTTCCCATCAGGGTAATAAGCCGTCCAGGCCTGGGATGAAGGCTGCCTCTCTGCCCTAGCTGCCACTTGCCCGCCTCCAGTCACTTCTAACAGCCAGGCTGATTTGATAGACTCTTCAATAACCCATTCATCCACAGTCCTATATTAGTTTTCATCAAGTAGCACTAATTGCCCTTCGGCTGAGAGCATGTGTGAGGCATTGATGGATGACACTGCGGTATGACAGCAACTGTGACTTGGTTGACGTGCACTGCCCACCCGGCATAGTGGGTAAGGCTAGTCGGACCAACGCCCACAGGAAAAGTGAGCTCTCATCAGCAAATTAGTAGTTGGGTTAATAGAATGAACCACTAAAAATTAACCCCGTCTTAATAACTGATTTTTCCTCTTGGAACAGGGCAGGAAGCTGACTGCACAAGACTAATATTTGCCCTTCTCCAAGAGGGCCTCCATTTACCCAGACCTTGCCTTTGCTTGGGCTTTCTCAGAGGCAAAATCTGAAAGTGGGGAAATGTGAAAGTATTCATTATGAAGCCAGCTTCCACCACGGACAACTAGCGCTTAATCTTACAGGGAAGCTGAGGATTGTTTCATTTACTAAGTTCATTTGAGACTAGCATTCCATTTCTAAGGTCTTTTAACATAAACTCATTTACATTTGGGTTATACCTTAATAAGTTCTAGTAACTCTTTACCTGATAATACAACTAACCAGGCAGATATTTAACCTCTCCTGAGTCAAAGTGTCTGTCAAGTGGCAATCAAAAGATCTGACTGGCCTTCTTCATAGGAATACAAAATCAAAATACAATAACATACCTTAGAAGTCCACAAATATTTCCCATAAGGGTCAAATAGTAAACATCTTGGGCTTTGTCAGCCATGTGGTTGCAGCTGCTCACCTCTGCTACTGTAGGGTGAAAGGTCTAGACAGTAGGTAAACAAATGAGCATGGCTATATTGCAGTGAAACTTGATTTATAAAATGAGATGGCAGGCTAGATTTTGGCCTTGGTACCAATCCACAAACTGTGCTTTGCCAGCTTTTTACATACACAAAAGATCTTTGTGCATTTTGGTGTTATGCACATTTACTTCTCATTCAGTAAGCCAGTGGATTCACTATCCCTCTCATCTTGGGCTTGGAATTCATTGTTTCCTCCTTCATCCAGCAAGTATTCACTGAACAAGTCTTCTGAGAAAGCCATTATGCTGGCCTTGAGGACTCAGTGCTAGTAAGACAGACACAGCCTGTGCCTGACACCTGAAAGGGAAATTTTAGACCTGGTCCCCCACCAGTTAGTGCCACTAGAGTGCTATTCTTCTGGATCAACAAGGGAGAGTTGCAGCTGCCACTCTGTCAGTGCCTGAAGAAGCATCTGAGTCCCATGCTCATTGGCTCCTTGAAGGCCCTGGAAGGACCCTAGCAGTGGTTCATGTAGTTGTATATTTTTTTTCAAATTCACAAATACAAGCATTTAACTACAATTGATTAAGATCAGTGTCTTTTTCCGTTCTGACTCCCTCTTTTGGTTTCCCTGATCTTCCCTTTTGAAAGAGTACTTTAAGCTATCAAAAGTCATACCAAACTATTTATTGCTGTGTGGTCTTTGAAGTTATGGTCTATTGGGACTTTTTTTTTTTTACAGACAGAGTTCTTTTTGAGGGGGAAGAATTAGCATAATTACATAATTGTTCCCTATGGCTCTTCATTACCCCTACAACCAGAGCACTGTTGGGAGGGCTGGTTATGGTAACCATGATAACGTCTAACTCAAGAATGAGTGAATAAATACAAAATGACAAGAGGTATTGTCAAATTATTTAGGGATGCCGATTACATAAACCTAGAGAAACAACTCAGGAAAATCCAAGTAAAACTTTCCATCACGAAGATTTGGAACCTCACAAAGTCTCCCTTAGCACTTACAGTTCATCCCTGAACTCATTTGAGCCCTATAATGTGATAACACTACACACCTAGTACCAGTATCAATAAAAGACCCATGAATGCAAGTATTTATCTGAGTGTGGATATGTTTATATTTATGCATTTGAATATATATATGAACATATATACATGCAAACCTAGTTTACAGTATGTTGACATTCATGTAAAACTCTCAACATAATCTGCGGAAAATTTCTATATGAGGTATGAAACTTTTGTTTCTGCTTCTAGCAATATCAGACCAGGCTAGAAACAGTTGAGCTATAAGAAATCCCATAAAGCAACATATAATTGAGTTTTGGGACTGACCTATATGCAGATTGTACACAAAGCGTGATTTTTCTTGGTTTTCATGTTGTCTTAGAAATTCCACTCAATTTCTTTATGCTTCTATTAATGTTCTCCAGCTAATGGCCCCGAGTAGCACAACTATAATCAAACAAAGTTGGCTTTACTGACTTATTAGAATGAGAGTGAATTAACATGTTGGGGAGACCATAGGACATCTCAATAAGAACATGTTAGAAAGGATTTATTATAATACTTAGACTTGTAGGCAATTTGGAGGAAGGTTTAGGAAGAGGGATTTAATTCTCGAGTAAATGCTGGCAGGAAATGGGGATGATCCTATGATTGGGTGTCTTGATGCATTTTATTTAAAGGTGGGAGGACTAGCATGAGAACAAAACTGTGGTCAATGAAGCAGCAGCATTCATTTATATCCATCAAGATAGATAACTGTTTGGTCACTTTTGTAGTTTGAACAATGATCCTGTGTTTGTTTATGTTCAGACACAATTCCAGTGGCCTTATTTTCTCTTGATGAATTACAGTCAGAGTGGGCTTGTCTGATGTTAGCTGTTATTTTCTGAGATTACTTACATTTAACAGAAAAATATGTCCTAAATGTGAATGCCATGTCTGCAACATCAAGGCTTAGCTGAACAGGCCAGGTCAACTTCTGGGTATTAGAGATTCTTTAACTTTTTCAATTTTCTTATCCTTCTACTGATATTTCTGAGTCTTACCACTTGGATGACTAGGTCTCAATGTTCACCTCTTCTACATGTAGAACCTCAGGCCTTCCAAAGATCTTCCACATTGCAGTGAAAAACAGATTCTATATCTCTCCTGCTTTGCTTTGCTGTCCACTTCCTCAGAACATAGAAATAATTCCACCTAGAATAGACCAAAAGATAGTGCCATTCTGAGAGACTAAGGAATGAAAAGTAAGCATCATGACAAGCGGAAACTTGAAATGCAACACTTCAAAGGTTACACGAATAGCACACTGCAGTAATCAATAAAAAACATGCAGCTGAATCAGTGCCAGGGCAGTGATCAGAGCTGAGTGTAAGGGATAATACAGAAAATAGCTTAAGACAGTTCAAACTCACTTCCTGACTTGGAAACCCTTCATGACTGGCTTGTCTCTCTTTCCTTCCATCTTGAGCTCCCCTTTTTCTCTAGTCCTTTCAGCTTCTTAACTCACTGCTGCCTCCCCAGAGCAACACTGACTGCTTTCCCCTGTATCCAAAGCTTCCAGATGCCCTTCTGTGCTAGAGAACAAAGCCTTTGACACACGCACACACATGTTCTATGTTTTCTGGCCTGTGAACAGTGTGTGACTCCATCTTGATTCTCTCAAAGGCAAACTGAAGCCATCTGTCAGTGGGATTTGGGCTTGTTTTTCAGACAATGCAATTTTTCTTCCTGCACAAACTCATCAACTCTATAGTGTTTTTCCTTTGCAAGGAAAATATTTGTCAGGATAGAAAGTTATCCGCTTGTTATGATTTCTCTTACTATATTAATTTGCAAGTTTTGCACCTTCATTTAAATGAAATAATGTTATATGTATTCTCTGTGTCTTGGTATCTTTCCCTTAGTATGTTTCTGAGACTTATCCATGTTATTTCTTGTATGCAGTTCATCACATTTTATGGCAAGGTATTATCCTATTCTGTGACTATATCACAATTTGCTTATCTAATCTGTTGATAGATATTTGGATTGTTTCTGATTTGGGGTTATTATAGATAAAATTGCTATAAATATATTTATACAAAAATTTTGATGAACATATCTTTTCATGTCCCTTAAGGAAATACCTAGAAGTATTGCTATGATTGAGATCTAAAATGTCCCCCAAGTCTCATGTGTTTGGAAGGTGACTGGACCACTGGGGTGATGTAATCATCAGTAGATTCATCAATTGATGAGTTGAGTAGCAGAAGGTACTGTTAGGAGAAGCCTGTTTGGAAGTGGGTCATGGGGGTGTGACCTGGTAGGGTGTATTCTTGTATCCAGCTCCTTCCTCATCTCTCTGCTTCCTGGCTGCTGTGGGTTGAGCAGCTTTCTCCACCACACCCCTCTGCCATGCTGTTTCTGCCTTGGAGCCATGGTCTAAATCCTCTGAAGCAGACCAAACAAAACTCTTCTCCTTTAAGTCATAGTTGTTGGGTAGTTTCTCCTAGCCATAGGAAGGTGACTGGATTATAGTTAAGAACTTCCATTAATCAAAAGACACATTTAGGATAGAAAAAGTGGCAAGCCATACATGGAGAAATGTTTTTACCAAAAGAAGACTCATATCCAGAATATGTAAAGAACTCCCACAAATAAAAATGAAAAGGAAATAAATTTAGAAATGAGGAAAAAGACTTGAACAGGCACTTTACAAAAAAGAATATCCATATGGCCCAATTAGCACATGAAAAGGTATGCAACTTCTTTAGTCATTAGGAAAAAACAAAGTTAAACCACAATGAGCAGAATGGCTAAAATTAGTAAGACCGACAATAATAAGTGATAGCAAAAACTGTGGAGCAATTGGAACCTTTATATATTCTATTGGTGGGAGTATAAATTGGTAAATCTATGTTGAAACACAGACAGTATCTACTTAAGATAAACAAATAACTACTTAAGATAAATATGACCTGGCAACTCAATTATCAGATATGCAACCAAGAAAAATGATTGTGTATGTATTCCAAAGGCATGTACAAACTTGATCATAGTAGCCATATTCATAATGGACCAAACTAGAAACAACCCAAACATTTATCAGTATAAGAGAGATATATAAACTGTATAAAGTCACATAATAGAATACTACACAGTGAAAAAAAAGAGAATGAACCACATCAACATATATGACATGAATGGCTGTTGCAGACTTAATGATATGTGAAAGAAGTTATACCCAAAATAACATGTACTATGGAATTTCCTTTATATCATGTTCATTCAGTATTGATAACCATCAATAATATCATCACCACTATCATCATAATTATCTCTCTCAAAAGAGTAATGACTATAAAGGAGGCATGAGGTAGCCTTCAAGGGAAATGAAAATATACTATATCTTGATATGGCTCATAAAAATTTATTAAGTTGTACACACATGATTAGTGTACTTTATAGAATATTTCACTTTTTAAAAACCCAGTAGAGATTATAATACACATATTTGAGAATTAAAAAGCTCATAGTAAAGAACTGGTCTCCTAAAATACATAAAACTCAGAATGATTAAGTGTTATAATTCCCTCCTCAAAGTAACAATTATTCATTTGTTTCCTAAATTGAGATGGAAAATATCCCAAATAGATGCTGCCTAATTTGTAAACCATTGCCCAGAGACCTGGTTCTTGGGGTCTTTTCAAGATGGCTTATTAGCTCTGACACATCGTGACCTCATTTGGAAGGATTAGAAGCTCCTCTGTGTCATTACATCCCAATATTGGAGTATAATCCCAAATTAACTCGTATTTTTCTGGTCACTTGATTTCACCAATATAAATTTGGAGAAAATTGCATTATAAACCATGTTAATAAGCTGTATCCACAATATTGAGATGCCAACCCTGAGAGAAAATGGCAACCTGACTAGCACACTAGCCAGAAAATATGGTTTGCTATAATGATATGATGGGCATCCAGGCACATGCATGTGTTTATGTGTGTGAGTGCACGTACACACATGCATACGTGCACATGTGTGTTTCTATGGTCTGATCTAGGCAGTATGCTTTCCTTTAAAAGTTTTACAATTAAAAACTAATTTTGTTTCTGGTTTCTCAAGTTCAAACAGGAGCAAGAACAATCTTTACAACTTTACTCAATTTTTGTTCATATCATTACCCATAATTTCCCTACAATATATTAATAGCAATGAAAAAAGAACACACACTGGTTGGGGGGATGAAGTGATGAGGGAAGAGGCAGGAACAAGTCTTATTGGAGTAGCAAAAAACCCTTTTGATGGACTAAAATGCCAACAAGGGGATTATGATTTATAAATCACAATAACACTCACATTTAGCAACTCAACCAGAGTATTCACATAAGACTGAATAAGTTTCATTTTTTTCCATAGAGGAAAGGCTAAGAGAAAACAAATTTCACATGCATAATGAAGTTTCAAAATGACTCTTTGCAAGTGTAAATTGTCCTCTTGTCACTATGGCAGCTAATTCTGCTCATATTCAAGTATTCATTCAAGTTTACCGCATAAATCCTTCTTTTGGAGTAAATGTGGTAGTAAGCAAAACAGTTTCCATATATAGTCATTAATCTCAGGTATTTGTATAGAAGATTATAGAATCTAGTGATGAAATATTCATTATGTAGGAAGAAATGTTTTTCCATTTGAGAACTATGCTCTCTTTTGACTTTTGACAGCTGACTTGTAGCACTGTTTTTCCTTGAGATACCTGACTAGAGAAGACAGTATTGGTATGATTTTCTGGGTTGCAAAGCTTAAAGGCGAATTATCTTCCATAGAAATCACATCCATGCCCCCAGGCTTTCCACATGGCATGGCCAACCATATGTAGAAGGTCTCAGTTTTGGTTATTCTACCATGGACATGCTAAGTGTGCTTTACTTTACCTGATGAAATTCATAGGCGTGAGGCTACCACCCTGCATGAGAGAGTGTATTAGTCAACTTTCCTGTTGCTGGACATAATACTTGACATCTACAATTTAAAGAAGAAGAGAGTTAATTTGGCTCATGGTTTCAGGAGAATTAGTCCATGGTTAGCTGACTCCAAGGCAGAAACTTCAGGGTGGAAGGGTGTGGTAGAGCAAAGCTGCTTAGTTTGTGGTAGCCAGAACAGAGGAACAGTGCCAGAGAGGAAGGGGCAAGGGACCACATTATAGTGCTCAAGACCATGTCTCTGTGACCCACCCAGACACACCCACCAATCCTCTGGGAAGCCCCCAAGCCAATCAAGTTTGACTATCACAGAGAACAATGATATTGGCCAACTGTCAATTTTAAGCAAGTAGATTAAATTTTATTTGCAAAAATGTTTAAAGGTAAGGAACTTTATGGCAGGGAGAGACACTCTGTGTCACATAATCTCCAAATCATCCCTCAATTCCATAAAAAGAGAATGCCTACTAATTGAAGGAATGTTTCTTCCTAGACTGGTCATCACTACCTATTATGAAAGAAGTAAGTCTGACTTTAGAACATGTTTTTGCTTATATCTTTATTTACAGATAGGGTTTTGCTGTATTATGCAGGATGGTCTTGAATTTGCTATGTAGCCCAGACTGGCCTCAAACTCACAATCCTCCTGCCTCAACCTCCTGAGTGCTGGGATTATAAGCATCCATCACCATGCCTCACCATTGCTTTCAGCAAATTTTTAAAAAATTAATTTAAAACTGACATCTAAATGCGTAAGAATTGTATGTATTAATGGGGTACCATGGGCTGCTTTGATATGTATGTAAGTTGTGTGATGTTTAAACCAGATTGGACACAATGTTCTCAAACATTTAGCATTTCTTTATAATAGAAGCATTCAAAATCCTTTCTTCTAGCATTTTGAAATATGCCATATGTAATTTTTATCTATAGTCACTATACTGGGCAGTACCATTCCATGAATTCTGACTCTAACTGTAAGTTATCATCCACGAATCCAACTTCCCCATCTCTCATTCCCCTCTACTCTCCCCAGCCTCTGTTAACCATCATTCTACTCTCAACTTCTGAGTTCTACTTTTTATATACCACATATAAATAAGACCATGCCATTCTAGTTTTTCTGTGCCTGGCTCATTTCACTTAAGAGAATAATGTCTAGTTCCATCCATGTACTTTCATGTTGACAGGATTTTATTGTTTTGATTGCTGAATACTATTCCATTGTGTAGATGTGCCACATTTTTCTTATCTATTTATCAGCTGATGAAAAAACTTAGGTTGATTCCATATATTAATCATTGTGAATAGTTTTCAGCAGATTTTTGAATTTTCATTCTCTGTCTTAGTTTTTGCAGAGAATGGTTCTCAAGTGATATTTGGAGGAAGGCTCACTGAGGACATTCTGGGATATTGGTGTATAGTGACACATTACATGATGTCACAAAGTAAGTGGGTTTTTAAGGTTTTAAAAATACTTATTCTCACAAATACAGGAAATTGTATTAGCTATCTGAACTGCCCAAAAGGCACATTTTATCAGTTGGGAATGCAACACTAAAGCACAAAGCAGAAATCGACTTCTGTCCACAATCTCAAGGGTATGTGAATCATCACATTATCATCATTATTGCATTTCAACATAAGTTCTGACTCTAGTTCTTCATTCTAACAGGTTAATGAATTACCAATTGAAGTACTTCTGTGTTTCCTTTAGTGTTTCACACTTCCTTTATTGTCTCCTCAAAACAGTGTCTCACATTCTCCTAAAACCAGTCTTCTTAGGTTTTAAAATAAAGTGTTGACTGTAACTGGGGGAAAGGAGAGTTTAGAATGATCATCTGATCTTCAGCCATGATCCATGAAGTTTCCGGTGGAGTCATTCCTTATCTCTGACAAGATCACTGCTGGGACAAGAACATATTTGCTACTTTCTTTTAATTATTTTTTATTTTAAAGGGCAAAAACAAAATTTCAAAACAAGATAAGAGAGTAACAATGGTTAAAACATTGCATACTCTTATCTTTAAATTAATTACTCAGAGTACAAGATATCAGCATTTAACAGTCTAAACAATATTAGCCCAAATCTTTCTTTTCAATGAACTGAGAGAAATTAGTAGTATAACTATCCTAACAATCATATAAAGAAGGGAAGGAAAAGCTATATATATACATATACATATATATAACAGATTTTTAGCCATATATATATATATATAAACTTTTCCTTTCCTTCTTTTCTCCTTTTCCTCATCTCAGCTTCTCTTTCCTTTTAAATTTCTTCCCCTTTTACAATATCTACTATACATTTTGAATCTTCTATACACTTTCAGGTTCTCATACTAGGGAAACAATACCATATTTACACTTGTACATCTGATTTACTACACTTATGAGTATGGTCTAGAGTTGCATCCATTTACTATAAAAGTATCCAGTTCATCATTCTTTATGGATGAGTAGCACTCCATTGTACAAAAAAAAAAAAAAAACAGCATGGCAATCTTTCTTAATAGCTGAGTAGTACTCCATTGTATAAAAATACCACATCTTTTTTATCCATTCTTTGATTGATGGGCACTTGGTTTGTTTCCAAGATCTGGCTATTACAAATTGTGTTGCTATAAACATGGGTGCATAGATTTCACTGTGGTATGATGTCATTGAGACTTTTATAAGTAAATGGACATGACTTGAGACCATACTTGTAAGTGAAATAAATCAAAACCACATGTGTAAATACCATATTGTCTCCCTAGTGTAAGAAACTGAAAAAGTATATATGATCCAAAATTTATAATAAATACTATGTAAGGATAAAAAACAGCTCAAAGAGCAAAAGTAATTGGGAAGGGAAAAGGGGGAAAGAGGGAAGGGAAAAGGAAAAGATATAAATCTGTATATATGTATATGTAAGATAACTAAAACGAACACACTGCTGAATGTATTAGTTATTGAGAAAGAACAATTAATACTCATATGATTAGATCAATTTTACATGTCTATACCTGTTAATGTAAGCAACCATTTTAAAGATGACGATACACAGTATTACAACCATTGTCAAGTTTCTATCACCTGTTTTGTAAACCTGCAATGTTACTGTTGTGCATTTACTCTAGTCGTTTGTTTGTCTCTTTTGCTTTTGTCTTTGCTATATGTGTCTTTTTTTCTCTTAAAAAAACAGCATCTTTCTCATCCATTCTTCATTTGATGGGCATCTGAGTTGTTTTCAAGATCTAGCTATTACAAATTGTGCTACTGTAAACAGGGGTGCACATTTATTGCTGTGGTAAGATGCTTTTACTTCTCCAGGGAAAATACCCAGCATGGGAATAGCTGAGTCAAAAGGGACCTCTAATCCTAGTTTTTTGAGGAATCTCTATACTGATTTCCACAGTGGTTGCACCAGTCTACACTCCCCCCAACAGTGAAGAAGAGTTCCTTTCTTCCCCATAGCTCTTACAGCATTTGTTATTGGCTAATTTCTTGATAATATCCATTCTTTCTGAGGTGAGATGGAATCTCAGTGTTGTTTTAATTTGCATCTTTCGAAGGACCAGTGATGTTGAACACTTCTGTATATATTCATTTGCAATTTGTATTTCTTTATCTGAGAAGTGTGAATTCATCTCAAATGCCCATTTTTGGAATGGGTCTTTAAATTTGGAAAGTGTGATTTTTCCTGAGTTCTTTATATGTCTTCAATAGTAATCTTTTGTCTGACCAACAGCTGGCAAACATTTCTTCCCATATTGTGGGTTATCTTTTCATTCTGTTGGTGATTTCTCGAGCTGTGCAAAAGGTTTTAAATAAGATGAGATTCCAGTTGTTGATTCTTTGTGATAGTTCTGTGAGATTGGGATCTTGTTCATAAACTCTTTGCCTACACCAATGTCTTCAAGACTTTTACCTACATACTCTCCCAGTAGATTTAGTGTTTCTGTTATAATATTTAGATTTTTGATCCATTTTGAATTTAGTTTACTGCATGGTGAAAGATATGGGTCCTATTTTAATCTTTAGCACGTGTGGATCCAGTTTTTCTTGCACCACTTATTAGAGACACTATCTTTCAGTGAATGTGTTTGGCACCTTTGTCAAAGATAAGGTGGCTTAGTATGCCAGGGGTTGTTTCTGCACCTTCTAATCCATTCCATTGATCTTTCAGTCTGTTTTTTTGCCAGTACCATGCTGTTGTTATCACAGGAGCTTTATAGTATAATTTCAAGTCAGAGATTGTGATACATGTCCCCCCATCCCCACCCCACCTGGGGCCTTGTCTTTGTTACTCAGAATTGCCTTTGCTATTCTAGGTTTCTTCTGGTTCCAAATGAATTTTAAGATTGCTTTCTCTAATTCTGTGAGATATGCTATTGGAATTTTGATTGGAATTGCATTAAGCCTGAATAACAGTTTTGAAAGTATGGTCATTTTTACTATATTAGGTTTTTCCTACCAAAGAGCAAGGGATAGTTTTTCCAGTCTTAGATATTGTCTTCAATATCCTTTTTCAGAGTACTGTAGTTTTCATTGTAGAGGTCTTCTACATTATTCATTAGATTGATTCCTAAGTATTTCTTTTATTTTATGCTATTTTAAAAGGTGTTTTTTCCCTAATTTCTCTCTCAGTGAGTTTGTAATTTGTGTAAAGGCTAGTGTTGACTTTCTATACAACTATGCTACCAAATTTGCTTGTTAAATCTAGCAGATTTTTAGTGGAGATTTTGGAGTCTTCTATATAGAGTATAACGTCACCTGCAAATAATGATGATTCTTCATCAGATTGAGATAAAGACCATCTATTCTAATTTTATGTAGGATTTCTGTCATGATTGAGTGCTGGACTTCATCAAAAGCTTGTTCTGCATCTACTGAGATGATCATATGATTTTTGTCCTTGGCTCTGTTACAATAGTGTATTATATTTATTGACATACATATGCAGACCCATCCCATCATCCTTGGGATGAATCCCACTTGGTCATGGTATACAATCTTCTTGATGACTTGCTTCATTTGCCAGTATCTTATTAAGGAATTTTTGCATCAACGTTTATTAGGGAAATTGACCTGTAATTCTCTTTCTCTTCTCCGGTTTTGGTATTAGGGTAATGCTTGCTTCCGGGAATCAATTTGAGAATATTGCTTCCCTTTAAATTTCATTAAATAGTTTGAGAAGTTGTAGTGTTAGGTCTTCTCTAAACATCTTGTAGAATTCAGGCACGAATCCATCAGGGCCTGGGCTTTTCTTTGTTGATAGGGTTTTAATTACATCTTTGATTTCATTGATTGGTATTAGTTTATTTAGGATTTTTATATCTTCTTGATTCAGCTTTGGCAATTCATATGTATCTAGGAATGTATCCATTTCTTCTGCATTTTCCATCTTATTAGAATACAAGTTTTCAAAATAGGTATAGATGATCTTCTGGATTTCTGCAAGGTCCATTGTGATTTCACCCTTTTCATTCCTAATTACATGAATTTGAGTCTTTTCTTTCCTTTTTTTAAATAAAGTTGTTTAATCTTTCAAAGAGCCAACTCTTTGATTCTTTGATTCTTTGTATTGTTTTCTTAGTCTCCCCATACATTAATTTCTGCTCTGATCTTTATAATTTCCTCCCTTGTACAAGTTTTTGGCTTATGCTGCTCTTCTTTTTCTAGAATTTTGAGGATCACCATTAAGTTATTTATTTGTGCTTACTCTGTTTTCCTGATATGGGTACTTACTGCTATAAATTTCCCTCTTAGGACTACTTTCATTGTGTGCCATAAGTTCCATTATGTTGTATTGTCATTATCATTTAATTGTAGAAACTATCTAATTTCTTCTTTAATTTCATCTGTGACCCATTGGTTGTTCAGGAGGGTGCTATTTAATTTCCATGTGTTTATGAAATTCTTGTAGTTTCTTTTGCCATTGATTTCCAATTACATTGCACTATGATCTGATAATATGCATGAGATAATTTCAATTTCTTTGCATTTACTTAAGCATGTTCTATGAGCTAGTATGTGGTCTACTTTGGACAACATCCCATGTACACCTGAGAAGAATGTGTATTCTGATGTTGAGGAGTGGAACACCCTGTAGACATCAACTAAGCCCATTTGTTCAAAAGTTTGGTTCTGTTATAATATTTCATTGTTGATTTTTTATTTAGTTGATCTGTCTTTTTGTGACAGTGGAATATTGAAATCCCTCAATACAATTGTATTAGTACTTATTTGATTTTTCACACCCATTAATATTTGTTCATAGGGCCAGGGATATAGCTCAATGGCATAGCACCTGCCTGGCATGTGCAAAGTCATGAGTTTGATTCTCATTCCCTGTATATATATGTGTATTTCATATAGTTGGGTGCACTGCTATTTGTTGCATATATATTTATGATTGCTATCTCTTCCTCTTGTATAGTTTGCTCTATGAGGATGTAGTGACCTTCTTTATCTCTCTTGATCAGTCTTAGCTTGAAATTAACTTTGTCTGCAAGTAGAATAGCTACTCCTGCTTTTTTCTGGGTTCCTGTCACATGGAGTATTGTTTTTCATCCTTTGACTTTCAGTCTGTGAGTTTCTTTTTTAATTAAATTTGTTTCTTGCATGCAGCATATTGTTGGATTTTGCTTCTTGATCCATTCATCCAGTCTTTGTCTTTTGACTGGTGATTTGAGATCATTAATCCTGATAGTTATAACTGATGTGTATTGTCTTACCCTTGTCATGTTATTTTTCTGTTGTTTGCTCCTCCTGTTTCCCCCTCCCTCTGTTTAATTGCTTGCCTTGCCTGGTGGATTCCTTCTGTTGGAGTTCATGGAGTTGTAGTCCTTTTTATCTCTTTCTAGAATGTCCTTCATAACATTTTGGAGTACTGCTTTAGTGATCATAAATTTCCTCAGATGTTCTTTGTCATGGAAATATCTTATTGCTCTATCAGTTTTGAAAGATGGGTTTGTTAGGTGCATCAATCTGGGACAAAGGTTGATTTCCTTTAGAATTTGAGATACTTCACTTCAAGTTCTCCTTGACTTGAGGGTTTGTGTTGAGAAGTCAGCTGTGATTCTGATGGGCTTTCCTTTATAAGTGATTTGTTTCTTTTCCCTTACAGCTTTTAAGAGTCTATTCTTGTGGCAAATTTCTGGAATCTTGACTATGCCTGGCTGTAAGTTGTTTTGTTTTGTTTTGCTTTGTTTTTAATCATGACTACTCACTTACCTGTATGTTAAATTCCTTTTCCCTACCAGGGATGTTTTCTGCCATGTTATCTATGAACAGTTTTTTTTATATCATTTGTGTTATTTCCTGCTTTTTCATTGACTTCTGTTTTCTCACTGACTGCAATCAATCTTAAATTTTTCTTCTTTGCCTCATCTAGCAGCTACTGGATTGATTTCTCATGGTCCTTTATTAGTTTTAAGAAATTTCTTTTCATGATTGCTAACCACAAGCCTGTCTTTTATATCTGAGATCCTGTCCTCACATCAGCTTAATTTTCTTTGAATACTTTCAATGGAATTTTTATTGTCCTGGATATCTGTTTGAATCTGCCTTATGGATTCCATTTCTTCCATATGCTGAGCACACATACCTTCCATAATTTTCTTAAACTCCTCTTTTTTTTCTGTATCTGCTTTAGATCATGGTTTTTGCTGTGGACAAAATCTCTGCAGTTTTCTGAGAAATTATTTCTGAATTGATTTTTTTCTACAGCCTTATTCAATTGCTTTGCTGTTACCACTTCAGAGAGGCCAGGTGGGTTGCTTTAGATTGTCCCACCTCATTGTCCTCTGAGTTTGTCTTTGGTGAACTGGATGTCTGGGGTTGGGTTGCATCTTTTTTAAGTGTCTTCTCATTTTCTTTTTATTTTTTTCAGTTTAATTCCTAGGATGATGTTTATAAATTGCCCATAGTGATTTGTTTTATTGCTAGTATTTAGAATCCTTAGGAAATGATTACTTCCAGGTATAGCTGGTTTTGGGGCTTTGAATCTTTTGTAAGTTCTTACCTCTTCAGTTAGTTGGGGATGAGAAGTTGCTACCTGTTTGGCCCAGCCCCTGGCTCTTTGGTACTGTGCTACAGTATTTTCAAGACTCTTAGTCAATCTCGGTCTTGGAATACCAGGAAGAACAGCTGTTTAGAACAATTATCACAACATAGCCTAGAAAATGACAAACTGAACTAAACATTAATTTGCCACCTTTAACTGTATGAACTAGATCTGTGGTTATACAACAGAATCTAAATCAACCAGAAAATTATTTGCATTATACAAGTCCTTAATATATCAATTTTGCCCTCAGGGGTTAAAATTTAAAATGGGCTTGGAGAAAATAGAGAAATAGAAGAAGAGGAAGACATTAGAAGTGAGTCTGGAGGGCAAAGGGGGATCATGCTAACTTTGGAAAACTGGTGCAGAAGACTGGAAGGAAAGAAAGAAGAGATAAAAAGAACAGAACAGAACCACAACCACAAAGAGACTAGAAACCACATTCACACTCATATTAAAACAAGATCAAACAATGAAGGAGGAAAAAAACCAAAAAGAAACCACCACCACCACGAGAAAAACAAGAGAGAAACAGAGACAGAGAGAGATCCACTTCCAGGTTTGTCTCTGCTGTCACTGGTAGACAACATGTGGAGACAGAGTCCTCATTCATGTTGATTTATCCCAGCAAGACAGCAGTAGCTTTTTGGCATGGCAGTGGATAATCTCAGTGAGCCTGCACATTTTGGCTGAGACCAGACTCATTTAGCCTTCAGCCATCACCATACCTTCTGCAGGGCTGAGCCCAGCTGGGAGCCACTAGATGGTGCCAGCCTCTCTGAGGTCTGAGCTCAGTTAGCCCCTCTCCTAGATAGCTCCCGGCCAATTGCTGTCTTGTGTGGGAAGACTGAGCCTTCAGAACTTACCACCAGCTAGTGCAGTCCTTCACACGCACTGCTCCTCTCCACTGCTGAGTCTTTCTGTGGAGGCCTCTGGAGTTGCTAGCCATGACTATGTGTCTGCAGGTTTGGACCATTCCTCTAGCACAGTGAGTTCTATCTCAGGGAGAAGGCACTGCCAGCTACCTCCTTCATTTGTTGAAGTTCCTCTCATCACTGTCTCCATGGGCTTCAATTAGCACTTCAGATCTTTCCTGGGTCCAAGGAACCCACTTCCATCCTTCTTGTATTCCTCACATTGATATATTCCAGTATCTGGACAGCAACTCTCAGAGAGGCCCTTTCTCTGCTTCTTACCACTCCACCATTTCTGTTGCTACTTTTATCTGTGAGTCAGTCACCTTTGGGGTGTTTCCAACAGAGCAGCCAAGAAACAGGATACAGGATCCTTAGGTTTTCTTTCTTGTTCCATTTCCCAAACCCAGGGAAATTAATTTCTAGCCTGAGAGACAAAAGGAACTTACTTCCTCTTGCTTTCCCCAAACTATTAATCTAACTGAAAACCCACAGAAACTTTTGTTCTTCTCTGATAACAAACCAGGATATCCTGAGAATATCATAGAGACCCTAAGAAGTTAGGCTTTTGAAGAATTGAAGTCAGAAAAGTGTGTGGACTATATCTATTTTTTAACCTTTTCCATATATATCACCAAAGAAATGAATACACAGATCCCTATCTTATTGAATGAGTGAGGAGGAAAAATGAAAATTTAAAAATGGAAATGTTAAAACTTAACACATAGAAACATTACATGGATTAATTAATTAATTTTTCTCAGTGCAATGGTAAGCATCAATAGCGTAGGAGTCACATAGGTCTTTGATCCATAAAGTTCTGTACCTGGAATATAACAGAGGATCAAGGAATAAGTGAAAAGATGAATGAATGAATGCCATTTCATAAATTAAACTTCCTAATTAACCTGTCTTGTACCACAGAGCAAACTCACTCTGTCATCTCTGCTGATCTATCACCTCTCTTATAGCTTACGGGAGCCCTCTAATTAGTATAAAATTCAACTTTTAATGCCAGCAGCCATGAGGGTCATGACAGAATCTGTTTTCATCATTGCTACCCTCAAGAGTCCTCTTGTCTAGTTCAAGACAGGACTTTTTCCCAAGTACCATTAAAGCGCAGCACAAGCAAGGACGAAAGGAACATTTTGCTTGTTGTGGAAGCTCCAAGCAAACAGAAATCACTGGAGAGTAAATTAGATAGAAGATGCTTCGAGGAAACTATGGAAGTGAGATGGACCACAAGTATCTTTAGCAGGAAAAAGAACAGAAGAGAAACAGAATAAGAAACAGTGCAAAGAGCATAGGACAAAGTGTATCTGAGGGCAAAACTCTGGGCTGTGTTCAGAAAAAGATGGAAGGGACCAATAGTATATGATAACTAATTTAAATAACAAGAAGTTGTATTTGGGTGCAGAACCCAGGGGGAGAACTATGTGCCTTCTGCGAACACTCCATGTTGGGGCGAGAGGCCGCAACCAGAAGCAAGCCAGCCTGCCTCCCTGGTGAGTCTGCGCGACCGTGCGGACTCCAGGAGGAGAGAAAGAGTGGTGTCCCATAGGCCTGCCAGCACGCGGACTATGAATCAAAGACCTCCCCCACCCCCCAAGCATCCTGCCTGCCCGGAGGACCTGCTGGGTTCATGACAACTGGGTTACAAATACTTGTATTGCTAGATTGTTTTGCAGGCCTGGTGCCCACAGTCTCAGCATTTCTTGGGTAGATGACATTTTCTAGTGTGGCAAATAGGTGAGATTGTCCTCTGTCTTGTCTTTGAGCCCCAATATTATTGTCATTGGTTTGCTTAATTTTGTTTATTTTTCGTTTCCTTTTTTTTTTCATTTCACATCCTGTTTTTATTGTGTTTTGTTTTTGGTTTGTTTTTGCTATGCCTGATGGAATGGTCAACTATTCTGAAAGTAACAAGATACAATATAGTAGCTATTGTTTTCATAGTATCTCTGTCTGAAGTTCTATGCCAGTTCTACTGCTTTGTTTTGATTATTCTGTTATCTTTTGTTGCATTTCACTATCTTTGAAATAAAATTTAAAAAAATACTAAGGAAAAATCTTCCAATAGAAGGAAAATAATACCACATGGAAATATGAATCTATAAAAAGGAATGAAAAATGGTGACAACAGTAAATATAAGAAGCAAATGTTTTTAACTTATGAAAAAACATTTTAAAGGATACTTGTCTAAATAGAGAAACATTAATTGTAAAAATGTGCTACTTATAACAAATAGAGAAATAAATTTTATGATAGCAATAGTACAAATGACAACAGGAAGACAATTTTAATTTTTTACAATATATGTGAGTTATATTATGATAAGCCAAATATATATACTATAAATCATTAGAAAAACTGAGGAATTGTTATTAACATAATAATGGAGATAAAATACAATCCCCAAAATTATTATATTAATATAAAAGGAAACAGAAACAGAAAAAAGGAGGACAGATAAAAGGGACAGATAAATTCCAATATGAGTAAATTTATGAACACCTATATCAATAAAATGCTAAATATTAATGATTTATGAATTTCAATTAAAAAGCAGAGAATTCACTTTTGATAATCAAAAATATGGCTCAACTATATGCTATCATTAAAAAATTCAGCTTAAAAACATTGGAAATCAGTATGAAAAAATATACTATAGAATCATCAATTAAATGAAGTCAGAGTGGGTATATTAATATCCATTTGATCTTGTTTTGTAAACCTATAATGTTACTATTGTGGATTTGCTGTTGTCGTTTGTTTGTCTCTTTTGCTTTTTGTCTTCTTTATATGTCTTTTTTCTCTTAAATAAAAAAAATTTTAAAAAAAGAAGTTGTATTTGGAAGTGGTTGAAGAATCACAGTAGAATTTTGGACATTTGAACAGTAAATATCCAGAAATACCACAGTGAGAGATCTTGCTATGAAATCTAAGTCCCACATATTTGAGAACCAAAAGTATAACTTTTGGTAAAAGAAATTATCTCTAATTTTCCTTAGCTTCATAATAGGTACTAAGACAACACTGAAAAGAAAAAAACTCAATATCTCATTATTGGTTAGTGAAGATATTAAGGTCTTTAAATCTCAGCTGAGGTGACATAGACTCCAGTTGCAACTGTGCCACTAACTAGCCATGTGATGTTGGGCATGCCAGTTAGTTTCCTTTCTTTTTTTATTTTAAAGATAATAAAATAAAACAATAAAATGAAACAGCAATACAACCTTGAATTTCAAAAACAAGACAGTAGGAAATCAACAATAGTTACTACACTGCACATTGTTATCCTCCAAACAGTTGCTCAGACTACTAGATACAGGCATGCAAAGTTAATCAAACAATGTAAGTCCTGAGTTGCCTCTTTACTTCAGTTGCTATCATTTCAGAAATTTCAGGTGTGTGAGTCAGTTAGTTTTCTTGGGCTCAGTTTTCTCAGCCACAAAATAAAAAGATTAAATTAAAAATATTCAATTCTCTCAGCATTCCCAAAGCATATAGTGCATTATCAGTCCAAACAAGGAATCAAGTGGCAAAAGATTTTCTGAAAGAAATGAAGCCTAAGAGGATTTTAACAAAAAAATAAATACCAGCAAGCAAGGATGGCAAAAGAATCAATGAATCTTCATTTAATTTCAAGGTGACACATCCATGAAACTGCATTGTGGGCTACAACTTCTATTTTCAACAAAAGTAAGGAAATATAAAAACAGATTAATTTCTAATAGGAGATGAGACATGGTGGGGGACTAGGCACTCTCTTGCTCCAGAGTAAATACATTCTCACAGACCTGGATTTGCTCCTGTGACTGCCACTCAACTGGGAAGTAAATGGGAACTTAGTAAAAGTTTCAAATTAGCTGAAATCATTCAGAACATTTGAGATTGGTTGAAATCTTTTCACTGAATGTCAATTCACAGGATATTCTGCCCACTATACTTTAGGGGTGGGAGAGCAGGAAAAAGAGTCAGAAAGTCATAGTCTCCAAAATTTATCAACAGAGCTAATCACTCAAGATAATTTTTCTTATTGTTCAGATTTTCATCTTTTTTACAGCATCTAGGACACAGTTCACTTATTTGTAGTCCACCCTAGATTTTTATCCCATTGAGTGTTGTGTTTATTAATAAGAAAGAAGGAAAAGGCTGTGAGGAGGATAGAAAACACATTGGACTCCAGTCCTTGCGGAAGACCCTACATTTTGAAGCCAAAAGGCCTCATCAATATAATGAATAATATTTAATGCCCCATACTTAGGTCCAGCAAATCAGTCCCAGAAGTAGAAGATACTTATCAACACTCTGTGAACACTAATGGGAATTTGCAGTTCAGTGGAGCCTCTTTCATTTTACAGATGCGAAAAGGGAGGACTAAACAGCAAAATAACTAGTCAGTAACTTGCTGTTTATTACTGTCACTTGCCTGAGGTCTTAAGTGTCCTGTGGAGGTAGTTTCCAAAGCATCTCCTAATAATCTACACCTTCTGCTATGCATGCCCTTTTGTGCTTGCCTCTCCTTCCCGGGGGTAGGGCCTAGGGATTAATCAGTAAAATGTGGCAAAAGTGATATGATGTCACTTCTGTGATTAGGTTCTAAAGGGTGGTGACTTTCATCTTGTTAGTACTCTTTCTGTCTCTCTGTCTCTTCCTGTTTTCTTCTTTTGTTGAAGCCAGCTGCCACGTGGAAGATGGTGATGCTCCCCTGGGAAGAAATTGTGGCCTCTCTGGTCAAGAGCCGAGGAAAACTTGAGACCCTCAATCCAACAGCCCATGGACAATTTAATCCTGCCAGCAGCCATACTATTGAACCAAGAAGCCATCGAGCATGGGTATAGCTATAGTCCCAGCCATGTGACCCTATGGAGACCCTGAGCCAGAGACCCAGCTAAGCCTTGCCGGTATTCCTGACTCAAAGAAATTGTGAGATAACAAATATCTGCTGTATTAATCTGCTAAGTTTGGAGGTAAGTACATAAATACTTAATAGACTCCCAGCTTAGACTAGCACTTTCTGCTCTACAGTAGAGAGAGAAACCGTGTTCACCTCCATCTAAATGAAAAGTACTCCTGTGTTCATCTTTGGTCCCAATACCAGGTGGTTTTTCCCTGCTGACTTTGGCAAGGAAGCAATATTAAAATGACATTGGCTCAAGTAAAGCTCAGGTGTGTGACTAAAACAAACAGATACAACCAGATGCTGTCTCTACAATGACTGCAGGTTTCTGTGATCTGGAAGCACAGGTTTGAATTATCTATAGCTGCCCCTTAAACATTTCATCAGTAAGTGCACAGCAACAATCTTGTTCTTGGTGATGTTCCCAGTGAAAACAAACATTCATGATTGATTTTTCCCTTCAATAGGGTGAATGATCCATGTTTCTTGTCAGTGTAGGCCAGTGTCTGTGTGTGTGTGCATGTGTGCGTGTGTGTATCTTGCACGTCTTTCTCACCTGTTCACTCAAGAGAGTGTTATGAAAAACTAAGATTTGTGTTCTGGTCTGAAAGACTTTGATGGGTAAGCACATCACAGTGTAAATTTAAAAAATGAAAAATTTCCAGGGAAAATTATTGTATCACTGGGTAGTCAAACATGTACTCATCCATCCATTCACTTGCTTATTCAACAAATATTTATTATGCATTTATTATGTATCAGGTCATGTTTAAGGTCTGGGAGACCCAGCAATGGCTAAATTCTCTGGCACCAAGGAGATCGTGGTCTAGAGGGGAATGTAGATAAGAAACAGGCTCCCCCTATTACAAATCTATTAAGCATGACCAAAATAATCATTGATTCTTTGGATTGGTATAGCTTTCCTGAAATATAAACAATCTCACTGAAATTTCACAGAACATTGGTTCTGGTCTTTCTGGATGAAATCTTGGGTCATACTGTGTAGGACGTGTCTAGCCATTCTGTCCAAAGCAGTTTGAAGGGCATACAGTGCCATTCATATAAATTCTGTCAGCCCTCTTGCTCCCTTTGTGAATACATTGCTCTCTCAGCTCCAACCCTCGGACCTTAGATAAGAGAGCCTTTCTCGGCCCCCAAGTGACTGTACCACCTATTTGCATGTTTATCTTGATTAAGAACAAATTACCTAGCTGGGCATGGTGGCTCATGCCTGTAATCCCAGAACTCTGGAGGCTGAGGCAGGAGGATCCTTGTGAGTTTGAGACCAGCCTAGGCTATAAAATGAGCTCAAGGTCAGCCTGAGCTGCATAGCAAAACACAGTCTCAAGAAAAAAAAAAAGAACAGATTACTTAACCCTGTTTATTCCAAGAGATCTTTTGAATTCATGAGTCCCAGAACAAATTCTACCTAGACCTATTCAGGTCAAAGTCAATATTTTGTTGTATGTGCCATACTCCTAGAATCTGCCACTGTGAAAGGAAACAAGAGAGATATAAGGGCCCTTGCTAGATCATGTCTTGGTTTCTCTGTGTCTTTCCTTTTTCAAGATCACTTTCCACAACACATAGCTTGCTATTGAATACTATCATCCAACTCTTCTCAGCACAGTTATTTCATTGTGAATCCTCAAGTTCTTTAAGTGGATTATATCAATGAAGGTGCCCTCTGGACAACTAATTTCTAGGGTCTCATTTTTCACAGCTTGATAAGGTTCATTGATAACACTCACATCAATGCACAGAAAAGGCAGAGTAGGGACCAAATCTTCTCCTAGGTCTAAGTCCAGACTCCAGCCATCAGATGTGAGCTGGAATGACAGGGTTTCTCAAAACAGAAAAAAATAACTAGCACAAGTACAAAATTCCTTCATCTTCTTTGTTCTGTCCCCAAAATTTCATTGAAATATTACATTCTGCTCAATAGTAATCTATCTACATCATTATTATCACAAATCAGAGATATCCGTGTGATCAGCTTCCAAAATATTATCAGCAAATTCAAAACCCTTTTATGTCCTCTTCCGCTCTACTGCCTCATTCCTACACCTCAAGGTTAACCATCATCTGACATCTAACATTGTGGCTTTGTTTTGCCTGTTTCTGAATCAATTGGAATCGAACTCAGTAAACTCTTTTGCATTTAGCATCTGTCAGTATACATCATGTTTCTGAGGTTCATCAGTGTTGTATTATGTAACAGTCATAATAGTATTCTGTTGAGTGAGCACTTACCAATTTATTTGTTCATTCCTCTATTAATGGCCATGTAGTTTGCATTAAATTTGTGCCTATTTCTAATATTGTAACTATGAATAGTCTTCTGTGTATCTTGCAGTAAGATTATGTACACATTTCTGTTGAAAATATATCAAGGATTGAAATTGTGAGCAGTAGACAAATAATCACCTTTTGTAATGGTACCAAAGACTTTTTCAAATCAGTTTCATTAATTTGTATTTCCACCAGCAGCGTGTGAGTTCAGTTCTCCAAATCTTTGTCAGCATTTGGTGCTTCCTATTTGTTAATTTTAGTCAGTGTGATGTACATATGGTAGCCTGGTTACTTCAATATGAAAGTAATGACTTCCACACATCCTTGGGTGAAATGTGGCTCCAGTTGTGTGCTGTATTTATGCTTTTCTTGATTTCCTGACATGACACCTCTGTGTGTCATTCTTAGTGTTTGAGAAGAAAGCACACTGAGTGGTAAACGTAGATTTTGAAGTTCAGCAGAGTTTTCAAATACCAGCTCAGTTCTGTCCCTCCTGCTGTGACATCAAGGGTAACTTCCATCCAAACCTTGACTTCTGTCATGTAAAGAGATTCAAAAACACATTGTTTGCAAGATCTTCATTGGAGTTCAAGGGATATTATGATGATGATGCAGATCAAGTACTCCGTGTGTACCAATTACACAATCAATGTCATTCTTTTTCATTTAGAAAGGGTAGGATACTCAATAGAAACCTCACTGAACTTCAGATAAATGCCCTGAACCCAAGAGACAGTAGAATTTTTGTTTCTGCCATTCTTTCTGTAAGAATGAACTCCTGGCTTCTGCCTCTTCCTTTAGTGTTCTCTCAAACACTCCAAAATTTGAACCTCAAAAGTCAATGATGATGCTTAGGGCATTTCTGCATGGTGTATAGTGGAGCCCAAACTGGAGAAATGCCAGCAGGCAGTGTCCCATTGTCCCCCATGGCCCCACACCCTCTGACTGGCTACTTCCTCTCAAGAACTTTGTCCTCCACATTTTACCTGACTTACTGCTGCTTGCAAACAACCAAACTAATTAAAAGTTTAACACCATAACTATATTTGGCCTCCTGTAGAATCTTCATAGATATGATTAAAAATCATTATAGGTAATTATCCCAGCCTCTAAACAGCAAATCAAGATGATTTAAGCTCCTGCCTCTGATAATGTCTCAGCAGAAATTCAGATGCCAGGTAAAAACTTCAATTTTGAGTTCTAAATGGCAAAGCAACTTGAAACTCTGCTCAAGGAATGTCTTTCTTCTCCGCTAGATAACTCTGTCACTTGAGAATTCACTAGAGGCAGATTTTGAAATCATTATTTTTCCTCCTTTCTTCTGTATTCAATGAGTGCATTCTAGCTGATAGACATAGTATGAGGGATGTGACAATCAGAAGACCTGGATTTTTTTCAGACTTTGCCACTAATTAACATTGGATCTAAGCTATCATCAGTCATAAGATGAACCATTATTTGTATGACCCTCAGAAAGAAAAAATACTTCAAATTAAATTATGACATCATGCTTCCTAAGTACTTAGAAATTTTATTGCATGATTTTAAAGGAACTTTTTTGACTCATTTAAACAGATTTTAATCATGGTTCGTTTTTATGCATATATCAAAAGAGAAGTGTGAATAGAATAAATTGAGTCAAGTTCTAGGAGTTTTTCAAGTTTATTGTCCAACTCTTTTGAATCATTTCTCAACAGAATTTCCACACCCATGTTTTTTTCATATCTGTGTTCTATCACGGGGCACATATGATCTTGTCCTCTGAGCTAGTTAGAGCTCTGGTGGTACATTATTTTCAAAGATGGTGCTCCACTGTCATTCTGGAGGTTTTCTTCCAAGCTGTTGACACTCATTCTGCAAGTGAGTGGCATTTTCTTGCTCAGTGAAGTATAAGCTAAGCTATTACATAAACATGAATGACAAAATGCAGCAGAGTTTCGTCTACCAGTGGAAATCTTTCCCTAGAGCCCACAAAGCACTTCGTCACTGCATTGAAAGGAAATGTGAAATTGTCATGAGCCCTTCAATGACAAGTATCTCTCTCACTTATATCAAATTTACACCCTGTTTCTCCACTTTTTTACATTCTCAATATCTTAACGTTTAATACCAAATTATTAAATGACTTGTGGAAGATATTTTAGGTTTCAATTAAATGCTGCATATATAGTAAAAAAAAAAAACTGTGTGACAGTTAATTGAAATGATAATATGGACATTACAATCAAGTTGGTGCCCATTCATGGAGTAATTATATGACAATGATAGTAAGACACCACCAACCACTAGAAACATCTTGATTTTGGAAATGTCAAAGTAAGGAAGAGGAAGTACACATTGAAGTTGACAAAATACGTAGATTATAAATAAAGTCAAGAATGTGCTCCCATTAGTTCACTCAAGCCTCAGTTCTGATACTGTATTTTCACTTTTTCTAGTGTGGGATCATTTAGCTGCAAAATGAGATTGAGGAGGAACTCTAGGGATTCTGCTTACACCTTGCATAATTTAGAGAAAACTATTCCATATGGTGATATTTAGAACTGCTGCCTCTGTAAAGCAGGAGGGTTTTAAATCCAGCTCAGTCCCAAGCATAGTTTAAGGAGCTTGATTTGAAGAAAGATACCTGATTTCAGGACTCTTCTCCAAGTTCCTTTTCTTTATTACAAAAGCACATCAAGGAAACCATTCTCTTAGGGAAAAACCTGAATATTCCCTAATGAAATCTGAAATGACTCAAAATGATTTTCTTCCAAGATTATGTGCATTTTAATAGAGAACTTTGAAAAATAGACTGAAACCTTCAGAACATAGAAGAATTAATGCTCCTCAAAGGATATGCGTGGGGTGATATTTTGGTTGGGAGAAATTTCCCAATGTACCTCCTTCTGCCTACTCATGAGAAGGGCTCCGCTTCTGAGCAGACATGTGGGTGAAAACTCCCATTCCCTCCGTGACTTGTCTTGTCAGGATCAGCACCCGGGACTGGAGATTTGCTGAAGCACTTTACAATTACAAAGAACAAGAAATATTTACTGGTAGGCCAAGAATATTCCTGTTATGCCAGATCCAGAAGTTCAAATTTCCTGGGCATTGGTTTCTTACATTGTTTTGTTTTTTTATTGTTTGTTTGTTTGTGACAGGATCTTGCTATGTAGTGCAGAGTGGCCCAAACTCACCATCTTCCTGCTTCAGCCTCCTGAGTAACTAGCATTACAGGCATGTGCCACCTTGCCCAGCTCTTATCTTTTAAATAATGTCATAAGTTGAAGTGACTCTAATACCATTTCCTGCTCACCCATGATACAGTACAAAGAGAACTGGGAGAGAAGAGAGGGTGACTGAGTCCTGGTCCCAAATCTACCACCACCTACTTATTCAACTTTATATAGTATAAGTTATATAATCTCTCCGAACCTGAAATACCATAGGAGAAACTAGAGAAAATTATGCCTAAAATTCTGTCTACATTCTGTTGATAGCTTCCATTTGTACGTGAGCATACTATTTCGACTCTTGAAAACCTTGTTCAGAGATATATATCAAAAATTATTTCAACTCAGAAAAAGAACTGAAAAAGATAGGAAACAAATAAATGAAAGCCAGTTTTAGATTCTTTTGGCTAGTGTTAGAATAAAGAAAGAGGAAACTTTAAAAGTAAAGAGTAAATCTAAAGAGGTTGTGGGTGTAAAATAATTTCAAAGTAATATATAGTTTTATTGTGAAAGCATTTTAATAAGTGGCACTGGAAGGAAAATAAATGGCCATGATGCTAACAAAGGAAGAGTTTATAGTGTGTTTGATCAGGAAGATTCACTATGAAAAAGTAAATGAAAACCTCTGGGTGACAAATTGTTGATGACTTAGAAAGAACAGCAGCATGAAGTCCAAAGTGACAACAGATAGAGGACAGCTCCTGTGGAGTGTGGAGTTTCCAGGGCAGAGAGAGAAGTGATAAGATCTATGAACATAGCTCCCATCATAAATTGGGGGACTGCTCTACTACATATGCATGAAAAGCAGTGCCAACCTCTGGAGTACTCTGATAGGAAGGCCAACAATTGTGATCAAACCAACAGTCATATTTGGTTTTTTATTTGTTTGTTTGTTTTGTTTTGTTTTAAAGAGGATAAAACCAAGGAAAATAAAACCAATCAAAACAGACGAGTGTAAATGTTACAGGACTTCAAAACACTATAAAATCAACAGTAGTTACCATAATGCCTTTTGTTGTCTTCAAAATAGCTGCAGATACCTTTGGACATAGTAAAAATCAAATAGAATAGAAGAGAAGAGAAACAATAAAAACAAAACAATGAATACAATAAAGGACTTCAAAACAAGTCAATAATAAATCCAAAATGGCTACCATAATATATCTTGCTATCTTTTAAATAGCTGTTCATGCCATCAGATTTAACATAGTCAAACAAAACAAAATCCAATCCAACAAAGCAATGAAAATGATATAGGACTTCAAAACAAGACAAAAGGGAATCAACAATGTCTACAACCCTCAGAAGGAGATCCCCCAGATGCCACACTCCATACGGCCATTCCCCAAACTGACCATCAGACCACTGGCCCTAAACCTGCAAGGTCCATAAAACACCAAAGCACCACAGGCATTAAATTGCATTTCACCTTACTAGCTATCATCACAGCCTGTGTTTCTCCAGATCAGCTGGTCACTTACAGGGGTGTGGGTGGTGGAGACTGGTACTTCTTGTTTGCCAGCCCGCACTGGTGCTCATTTCCAGCTGGGGCTTGCTTCCTAGTGTAGCCTTGTTTTCTATGCCCACAGTCTGAGAATGGTGCTAACTCATGGGGGAAAGACTTGGGTCTGGCCGCCCCCACTCCCACAGCAGCCCACACATGGCACTGGTTTCCAGGTGGGCCAACAGTCATATTTGAAATACTATGCCAAAGTTTCTATCAGATATCCTTGAAAGGAATTAACAGCTTTTTTACATAAAATCATTTCAGTTGACTGAAGAACGTGTTAATGCCAGATGATAGTTCTTTGTGGTATAATGAAAGTAATATCAGCATAATAATTAGGTCAAGAAAGGACAGGGTTCTTCACTGTTAGTCAGTTATATATGAGGATGTGATGTTGTGCTATAACCCCAAGCAGGAGAAAAAGATTGGAACATAAAATTAACTTATGATAGTTGCAGCCTTAACAAGTAAAGGCCATGTTTTGATTATCTGTTTTCTCTCTTCACCCATAAATTCACCCTTTGAGCAGTACTCAACTCACACATGAAGCAATCTTCTTCTGATTAGTTTTCACCTTGCTCCCCCAAAGCTACCAAGAAGGTACCAATTTAGATGATGAAACATGATCTAATGACCTCACTGCATCACATAAGACTCCAATCTGAATGAGCTACATGGATTAAAAAAACTAAAAAAGCAATTCCTCAGTGTGGGGTTTCCAATAAAGTGGCTTTTCTCTTAAATGAATTTGAAATCTTCTAATATTCTTCATGATGTTTAGTTCTGTTGTGCTGTGTCCCTGAAATGATGACTCAATCTATAGCCCCTTAGACAGCATGTGGGCGAAACCTTCAGACAAAACTGAACATGGCCCCAAAGTTTCAACAGCAATTCAATTAAAAAGATAGATTGAAGTTCTCCACAATCTAGGCACTACCACAAGGAATATGAAGGAAAACAGGATGTATTAGTCATTTTTTTCCTGTATGATAAATAGTTTCAAAAATCTCAGTAGCCTACTACAATAAACATTGATTTTATACTCACCGGTTTCTAAGTGGGTTATCATTCAGATGGCTACATACATGTCATGTGTGCTTCACATTGTAGGACTCAGTTGGAAGAAGTGATGGCTATCTGGGCCATGCTCTTTTCATGCAGAGTAGCAGCTCTAAAGAGCTGGTTCAAACTTGCAGTAGCTGCCAGTTTTCAATTTATTGCTCCTCAGCTACAAATTCACCATTTGGTACCTGATCTGCAATATCAGACTGGACTCTTAGCATCTCTTATATATAGATAGCTTAATTATCTCAATGATTAGGATATCCTTTACAGTATGCTTGGTCACTGCAGGGACACTGAAGGAGGATATAGGGTATTTTTTTTCCTGGCTTCATTGGGCTGTTGCACTTTTGTTTGCTTCTGCTGCATGATACCTGTTTGTAGACAGAGCTAGCAGTGCTCTTGGTCCTGCTGTGAGCTGCTGTGTGCCATCAATTGGTGATCTCCCAGCCCAGTCCAGGTCCAGTGACCTTCATGACAAGGCCCTCCTTGTATGGACACTAGTGAATTCCAGTGGTGTCCCAGATCTCTCTACACACCTGTCCAAGAGCCTTGGTAGGCATGTACCCTGATGGTTGTCTCCTACAGCCTTCCCAGCACAGACACTATGTATCATAGGCTGGGTGCCCCCTTGCCAGTTAGCAGACTCCTGGCCCTCTGCCTCTGTACTCCTGTCCATCAGCCTCAGGGACCATGTGACTGTGGTCCAACTCTGGGCAAGGAAACCCAGCATAGTCCTCCACCACCCAGTGAACTGTAGCCACACCACCTCCAATCAGTGAGGTCTAAGCCCACACCTAGGGAGTAGGCCCCCATCCATCCAAGTTTGTCCTCCCTTAATCTTTTTCTCTCTGTCTTTTATTGTTTCTTAGAGTTTGTTTTATGTCTTTATATTAAACCTCTACATAACAAATCTTATGCTTAGTTCATAATCAGCTGGCTCCAAGGCACAGTGGTGTGGCAGAGGGGCAAAGATACCAAAAACAACTAGAGCCAAAAGAGAGGCAGCAAGCCTCTCTTCCTCCCTTATATTGTATGCAGACGACCTGCCCTAGGGCAGGTATAGCATTCACACTCCCAATCCTAGCACTAGACAATGAACCAGTCACAAACTCTAGATTCAGGCACCTCTGAAAAGTCTGCCCCTGCCATGACTGCTGAGGCTTTGGGGGACATCCAGACACAAACCATAACACAGCCCAACAAAGAACTCAGAAGAATAGAAGAGAAAGTTACTTTCCTCCCCTACACCAACCTATGGGAAGTAAATTTCCAGCACTCAAGCACTAGATATTCAAATGTGAATAAAAAACCATTGCTTACCTCAAAAAGCTCCAGAGCTAATAGAAGACTAAATATAAACAAATAACCTATTATGTGAGATGAAAAATTTAAATCTAGGACATGTACCTGAAGTATAGAGTTAACCAAAATAAAGTGTGAAGGAAGCTTTGGAGGGGAACATCCAATATGATCAGACCTCAAGAAGGGCTCTGATAAACAGCAAGGTGGTGAGTACAGTTAGACTCAGTGGGGAAGGTATAGGAGGGCAGATGGATCTATACCATGACCTGACAACTGTATAGTGCTTCCCACATTTCAAATTATAACAACACTCACTGCCCCATTTGATTTTCAATGGACCCAGTGAAGTTAAACTATAGTGCATATGCACAGAAATATTTTCCATTTTGTTGAAATAAATCCAATCTTAGATTATTTCTGCTCAATGCAGAGCAAAAGTCGAAAACTGTTTTTATGCGAGAAAAAGACTGTATATATTAGCTCCAAGTAGGAATTGTGAAGAAAAATGTTCTATCCATTTAAATTGTTTCTAAACATAAATCAAATGTGACATTGGCCCCCAAGATATCATGAGCAGCATTGTATCACTCTTGTTTCTCACAGAGAAAAGCTATTGTTTTTAAATCCTGCCAAATTCCCCAGGGAACAATACTTCCTTCATTCTGTGCTTTTGTTTCTTATACCCTGCAAGGAAGTTACAAACAGTGTCCTTATAGTCTTGTTTTCACATGTGCATGCACACACATACACACACACATAAACATACACATGCTCACGCATTCCTCTTTCTCTAAATATCAGACCCATATCCCAAGGTTCAATTCAAAGCTCCTTCACTCCGTTCTGTCCTTTCCTCAGAATTCCCACTTTTCATACCCTGTTATCAAACCAGGGGGCTTTTCTAAATAATAGTTTTCTGACCTTCACTTAAAATTGAAAATCTCTGGTGGAGTACACATTTTGAAGTGTGTGTGGCCCTAGGGATTGAGCCCAGCAAGTGCTGAGCTACATCCTCAGCCCCTTTATAATTTTTTAAAAATTTAAGATGGAGTCTTGCTTGGTTACTCAGGTTGGACTCAAACTTGGGAACCTCCTGCTTCAACCTCCCAAGTGGCTGGTATTAGAGGCATGTGCCACCAAGTCCAGCCCAAGTAATTTTAACGTGGCTGTCCTAGCACCTGCCAGTTGGAAACCATTCATTAATAACCATCATATAAATGATTAATACTTAATTGCTGACCTATGTTCTGTATCAGTGCTTCTCATCCTTCAAGGTGCATATAAGTTACCTAAATATCTTGTTAAAATGCAGATTCTAGACCAGAAAACCTGAAGTATAGTTTCTAGTTCTGCATTTTTCATAAGCTGCCAGCGAGGCTGATTCTGCCAGTCTCTATACCACACTTGGCCAACTGACAGGTATTGAATACCTTGGGATCAGAGGCTCTGCTTTCAGGTGTCTTTTCCATTTCAAATGATACGATCAATGAATATTAGTCAACTTGATACCATCATTTAAAGTTATATGCATCTAATCCAATTCCATCTTCCATTCTTCCCCTTGACTTACCTTTATGAAGTAGTCCACCACTTCCTTTACCTAAGGTTTCTACCTCTCTCACAGCATTTCCCTAATAAAGATTCTACTACCACTTGAGGAGGCTGACCACTTTAGTTGCTATTCCTGCTAAGAGCATTTGAGGTGGTAGGCAAATACAGAGATGCTCATACTTGAAGATAATTTTTAAATCATCTATTAATCTTCTTCAGCATAATCTGCAAATTAGTTGCATCAAACCACCTGGAGTCTCCATTAAAAGCCAGGTATCGGTATCCATCCACACCTCCTGAGTGGGAATACTTGGGAGAGAGGTTAAGGAATGCAAGTTAAGCAAGATTTGTGAGCTCAAGCACAGAAAGTCTGAGCAACATTGCTCTAGACAGTCTCCTTCTGACAGCTGAGGAAACTGAGGTCAATAGAAAGAGGAAGAGGAAGAGGAGAGGAGGAGAGAAGAAAGGAGAGGAGGAGAAGAGGAAGAGGAAGATGAGGAGCAACAGCTGACATTTATTTAGTACATACTCTCGATGTTCAGAACAGACACTCCAAAGTATAGCAGAATCGTGGCACACTGAGTACTTTGAACTGAAGCTCTCTGGGAGGGTCTCAGAAGCAAGGTCTCTCTGACCTCTAGCCTCCCTTTATTTTCTCCCCCAAGGCAAGGCACAGAAACCAGAATTACTCTACCCCAAAGCAGGTCATAGAAAGTGGAACTCCTCTGACTCAAACCAAGCCATAAACCTGTATAGCTCATGACGCTGGCTTTCTCCCCTGAAAGCAAATCAGAACACCTTCATCTAGAGAGGGTCTGCACTCAGTGGGAGAGAATGAGGACAAGAAGAAGTTGAACAAATTGGCCTTACAAAGTTCTTTCTCCACCATAGCGCTCAGTCACACCCTTTTTGTTTCTTTATGTTTTGCCACAACTATTCACATCTCTCATCAGATTTAGCCTAAAAATATTCACCTTTCCCTAGGTACTCCAGTCTTCATTTCTGAAGGATCTTGTATCGCATTAAGTTTTGTTAGTGAACTTATTGTTGCTCTCTCCTGCTAACATCTTTTGTTACGGGAGTCATGATGCAATCCTTGTGATGGGTGAGGGAAAGACATTACATTTCACCCTACAGTAGTAGATGCAGGCCACTGTGCTGATCACTGTGCATGACAGCTTAATTTTAGCCCTCATTACAACCTGGGAGATATGTGAGAAAGCTAGAGAGGTTAGGAAGGTTAATGGCAGAACTGGGTCTAGAACTCAGATCTCCTAGCATTCTTGTTACTGGATAGTGGGTCCTGGGAGAATTCTTTTCAGGCTCTTGGTGTCCTGAACAAAGAATTGGATGAGACACATAGAAAACGTAGGGAGGATGTTATAAGTCTCCAACCTGGCCTGACTCTCCCAGCCTCCAGCCTGCTGGCCAGCAGAAGCACTACTCTGCAGAGAACTCAGCTCAGCACTGAGGCTGTCATTGGTAAACACAGGAAAGGGGATAAAATAGGACAAGCAATTTTGCAGGTCCTGGATACATCCAAAAATTTTCAAGGGGCACTTCAAAAGACTCAGTCCACTGAGATACAAGATTGCCAGAAAACTTTAACTACAGTTATTCATTGGAATCTTCCCGCCTGATGTTCCCTGCCTTCCCTCCATCCCTATAAAAGGAACACATTTCTCTTGTTTTGGGGCAGATCTTATTGTACTCTCTGCCTGAAACCAGGCACAAAAAATTTCATGCCATGTTGCCTTTACACAAGCCTGGTGTTCACTGCTGCTTCTTTACCTTACAGATAGATGTATGTTTACTGAAGGTAGAAAAGAAGTTCTCTCTGCGTGCAGAATGAGAGTGGGCCTGTGAACAAACTCACAGGGAGGGTAAGGGAAAGAGGTCTTTGTACCCGAAATTCCCAGATTGGCCTACACCTTGTGCAAAGAACACATTGGGATGGTTGTACTGTCAAAGACTCACTTGACCTGGTGACAGATTTAAACTGCCCTATTAAAAGACTCAATTGTCATGCCAGATGTAAATGAAGTATCGAAAATAGCACTTTTCTGATTGGTTCCACACGCAATGGTCAGGAGCTAGAGTCGTGCTGGATCCTGTGTTCTGTGCATGTGCCTTGGGTCTCCATGTCTTTGACAGATTCCACCCAGGTGTTTACCTGGTTTTGCCCCAGCTCTAATCTCCTACCTCACTCATTCTATTGGTTCACCATCTAGTTCCCTCTTCTTACCATAAATCATTTTGCCAAAGGGTTCTTCCATCTCTTTCACCTATGCCCTGCCTTTATCCCATCTTAGAAATACTCAAAAGAGAATTGAAAGTCATCAGCATGGAGAACCACTTCACACTCCACCTCCTCCCTTGCACTCTTCCTCTTCTTCCCCTTCTAACACAGCCTCCCCACCCTGCAGTTCAAGCTGCTTTTCTACAGACATTAGGTACAGATCATTTTGATTTATGTGAGGTTAAAGGCTAATGTTCAAAAAAGGCAAACTTGTGATTCCTAAATAGATATAAGATGAATATATGTCACATATTTTCTTTAACTCACCAATTAATCAGAAACTGGAAAAAATGTTACAACCAGTTTATAGGAGAAATCCAAAAATCAAAAGTCATAAACTTATAAACAGTAATGAGAAAATGAATTTGCAAAAATCATTGTTATCATTGGACCACATGGCTTGCTTTCCACCAGACACAGGCAATTTGCATTCCTATGGACAAGAATGATTTACATTCTACCAGTTTACATTCTGTCTCTTCATAGAAGAGGCTAGTCAAAGGCAAAAGGCATACAGCCTTAGGGTGATTGATGATCCCAAAGATTATAGCGTTTGGGATTTCTTTTGCCTACTCCAAAGCCTTATGTTTTTACTTATTCCCTCTCTCTATCTCTTAGACATCAAAGTAATCTCTTAGCACAATTATTTATGATCACCAAATAAGGCGGATCTCATTAGATTTGGCTGATTGCTTATGTAGATGTAATCACATGGGTCATTTTAAATTAGCTTTGCTGAAATTTACAGAAGAAAACTCATATTTAAAAGTCTATTATTTTGCTCTCTGATATTCTGAGGCTACAAAAGTTCAAGAAACACTGTGCACCAAGTTTTGTTTGCACTCTCCTAAATTCTCCTTAAAGTCTTCAAAATGTATGAAAGTTCCAGGCCAGCTGAGAAGTGTGCTCTTGACCCCTCTAAGAACCATGTAAGTTAACCCAGATGAATTTTGTGAGCATTAGCTCCAGAAATAAAGCCAGTTTGGGTTCCAATGTGTCTGGTCATCCCTAATTCAACAAACATAATGCTCAAATATGACAATTCAGGCAAGATCTTGGATGTGCAACTGTTTCTTCCAATTATATTCTGATAAAAAAGGAAGACAGATTTCTAATGTGACTATGCCAATAACTGCATTGCCATAAGGAAACAAAGGTTTAGGATTCAGGAGGACAGTGTTGGAGGAAGAAATCAGATATAATTGTAAGCAGTATGGATGCAAAAGTTTCCATCATGTAGTAAAGGTTGAAATGTGGCAAAACCCTGCTATGGAACACTATCTATCAGTCAAAAAGAATGAAATGCTGATATAGCCATAACATGCAGGCACCTTGAAAACATGATGTTAAGTGAAAGACACCTCTGGTGGTCATATGTTTCATAATTCCATTTATGTAAAAGGCCCATAATAGACATTTTTATGGGATCAGAAAACAGATTAGTGATTGTTGTTGTCTAGGGGAAATGGGGGAAAGGGAAAGAGATTGCTAATAATCACAAATTTTTTTCTAGGTAATGAAAATGTTCTAAACTTGTAGTTGTAGTGCTACAATGATATTTAGTCAGTGAATATACTGAAACCATAGAATTGCACACTTTAAATGGGTGAAGAGTATGATATGTAAATTATGTCTCTATAAAGCTATTTCATTTTATTTTATGGAAAAAAGATAAAACACAATTTCATAAGAAGGTAGGAGAATAACAATAGTTAATACATTGCATATTATTATCTTTAAAGTAGTTACTCAGAGTACAAGATATGGGCATAAAAAATTCTCCAGTCTATATTAATGCAAACCTTAGTTCTTAGTTCTACGAACTAAGAAACACTAATAGTATAAATAACTTGCAACTTTCTCTCTTTTTCTTTCCTTCCTTTCCCCTTTCCCCTATCCTGGTTCCATTTTTCTTTTTAATGATTTCTTCCCATTTCATGACATCTATTGTACATTTTAAATCTTATTTACTCTTTCCATTTCTCACACCAGGGAGACAATATGATGTTTGCACATGTGTGTCTGATTTATTTCAGTAATGAGCATGATCCCAAGTTGCATCCATTTACCTATAAATGTCTCAAGTTTATTATTCTTTATGACTGAGTAGTACTGCATTATATAAAAATACCACATCTTGACAGCCACACCCAAGCCTCTCTCTGTGAGTCTGCACCATTGGTGGATGGTGGAGGGAGAGAACTGGGGCCTCACCAGAGGGTGATCCCTGCCTGGAAACCAGCGCCATGAGCTGGCTGCTGCTGAGTGGGGACAGCCATACCCAAGCCTCTCTCCCTGAGTCTGCGCCATTCCTGGACTGCGGGGCAGGGTGGTGGGGAGTTTGCGGGGGATGCAGACTTCACTAGGAAGCAATCCCGGCCAGGAAACTATATCATTTTCATTGTTTTGTTGGGTTGGGTTTTATTCTCTTTTGTTTTGTTCGATTATATTAAATCTGATGACATGAGCAGCTATTTGAAAGATAACAACACATATTATGGTAGCCATTTTGAATTTACTAGTGGCTTGTTTTGAAGTCCTTTATTACAAAAAAAAAAAAAAAGACATCTTTTTTATCCATTCCTCAGTTGATGGGCATTTGGGTTGTTTCCAAGATTTGGCTCTTACAAATTGTGCTGCTATAAACATGGGCACACATATATCACTGTGGTATGATGTTTTTAAATGTTCTGGGAAGTTATCTAGAAGGAGAATAGCTGGGTCAAATGGCACCTGTAATTCTAGCATTTTGAGGAATCTCTATACTGATTTCCACAGTGGTTGTATCAATCTGCACTCCCACCAACAGTGGAGAACAGTTCCTTTTTCCCCACAGCCCAGCCAGCATTTGTTAGTGGTTGATTTCTTGATAATAGCCATTCTTTCTGGGGTGAGATAGAATCTCAGTGTTGTTTTAATTTGTATCTCTTGAAGGACCAGTGATGTTGAACATTTTGTTATATATTTATTTGCCATTTGTATTTCATCTGAGAATTGTGTATTCATCTTAGATGCACATTTTTGTATTGTGTCTTTGAATTTGGGGGGCCTGATTTTTTTCAATTCTTTATATGTTCTAGATAGAAGTCCTTTGTCTGAGGGACAGTTGGCTAAAACTATTTCCCAATCTGTGGTTTGTCTTTTCACTCTGTTGGTGATTTCTTTTGACACACAAAAGCATTTTAATAAGATGAGGTCCCAGTTGTTGATTCTTTGAAATATTTCCCATGCAGTTTGGTGTTTTTTTTTTTTTCATGAACTCTCTGCCTACACCTATGTCTTCAAGGTTACTGCCTACATTCTCTTCCAGTAGATTTCATGTTTCTGTTTTAATATTTAGATCTTTGATCCATTTTGACATTAATTTAGTGCATGGTGATAGACATGGGTCTAGTTTTAGTTTTTTTCATGTAGAGAACCAGTTTTTCCAGCACCATTTATTAAAGAAGCTATCTTTCTTCTAGGGGACGTGTTTGGCCTGTTTGTCAAAGATAAGGTGGCTAAGTATGTTTGTAGTTGTTTGCATCTTCTAATCTGTTCCACTGATCCTCAGGTCTGCTTTTTTTTTCCAGTAAATGCTGATTTTATCACAGTATCTTTGTAGTATAATTTCAAGTCAGGGATTATAATGCCTCCTGCCTTGCCTTTGTTGCCCAGTATTTCTTTTGCTATTCTAGGTCTCTTCTGTTTCCAAATAAATTTCAGGAATATTTTCCATAGTTCTTTGAGGTATATTAATGGTGTTTTGATTGGATTGCATTGAATCTGTATAACAATTTTTGGAGTATGACCATTTTCACTATGTTGGATCTTCCTATCCATGAGCAAGGTATATATTTCCATTTTCTGATATTCTCTTCAATCTCCTTTTTCAGAGTACTGCATTTTTCATGTAGAGACCTTTTATTTCCTCTGTCAGATTGAGTCCTAAGTATTTCATTTTTTTGGATGCTACTGTGAAGGGCGTGGTTTCCCTAATTTCTCTCTCAGTGAGTTTGTTGTTTGTGTACAGGAATGCTATTGATTTTTGAGTGCTGACTTTGTATCCAACTGCACTACTTAATTTGGTAATTAAATCAAAAGTCTTTTGGTGGAGTTTTTGGAAGCTTCTATGTAGAATACCATGTTATCTGCAAATAATGGTAATTTAACTTCTTCCTTTCCTATCCTTATTCCTTTCATTTCTCTATCTTGCTTAATTGCTCTGGCTGTTTCCAAAATTATATTGAATAGGAGTGGTGATAGTGGACATTCTTGTCTTGTACCTGATTTTAGAGTGAAAGCTTTCAGTTTTTGTTCATTTAGTATGATGTTGGCTGTTGTTTTGTTATAGATGCCTCTTATCAGATTGAGGTAAAGGCCATCTATTCCAATTTTCTGTAGGTTTTTTATTATGAATGAGTGTTGGGCTATAAAGATGTTTTAAACTGTGGGTTGCTGATAGTTTAAGTAAAAAGAGAAAGTCTTTCTTATATATTCCAGAAAAAAAGAACATTAAAACATTAGTCCAAATCAACTTAACTTTAATCCAAACAAGAAACCACAAGAAAATTTCTCCAATCAGTTCTTTAAGTCCTATGTAATCATTTTTTATTATGATGGTTTCTCCACCAATATTCTCATGAAACCATTTGCACTTTAACTTCTGGAAATCCTGATTCCATCCACTGGTGTGATTTCAAAGTTGTCCAAGTGATGTCATCAGAGGACTATTCCCAAGACTCTGTTTTCAGTGTCAATAATTTCAATTAACTGTTGCAGTCCCTTTTCACTGCATTTTGAGATGGTCTTTTTTATTGGAGACAAAAAATGACCCATAGCTTATCACCAGAAGTTAGAGCAAAACAAAAAACTACCCATACAGCAAAGGAATTTTGCACTGAAAATTAACTTTTACTGAAAGTTTTCACATGTGAAAGGTCATAATGAGAATAATGCAACTGACAAGGAAATTAGATTGTTTCTGGAGCATGAAAAGCAAAGATAATAGAGTCATTCTAAAAATGCACACAAAGTACCTTTGAAAATAATGATTATTCTTCTTTTCAACAAAGTTAATGAACATTACATTTGACATATAAAAATGGGTATACACAAATGGGAGAATATAATTTTTAGAAAGGAAAATATCTTGAGATTTTTAATTCATATTTATAATCCTGATGCATAATAGGCATAATATACCAAGACTATTCCAACTGCATACTAAGAATATATTGGTAAAATCAAGTTAGAGAGAGTTAGTAAGTCTTGAATAGTTTTTGATAGCTATATTTTTATAAAACTCCACAGATAAACCTAAAGTGTATCTCCTATTAATATCCATGGGCCTAGAAGATGCTACATTCAAATTGATGAGCCAAGGCTATGACCTTTTTAACACTGTAAATAACTGAAACTATGGTTGATAACATCATGGTGTTGCTGCCTAACATCAGCCTATGTAGTCCCACTACATAGACATGTCATGGACAGTGAGGGTATTGCTGAATCTCTAGACACTTCTCATAAAGCACACGATTCTAAAATACCCATATTAATGATATTTGCCTATACAAATTTAACATAAGGAAGGCTGAGTATTTCATCTTATTGACTAGACTTTCCATGCAACTCATTAATAGCAATTAAGAAATCTAATTATTTCTGGCATATCTCTCTTTCTCACTCTCTCCATTTTGTTTTGTATTGTTTTGTTTTTCTTTGGTTTGTTTTCTGAAACAGGGTCTTGCTATGTAGTTCAAGCTGACCTTGAACTAAGTATGTAACCCAGGCTGGCCTTGAACTCTGATGCTGGTGTGCACCACCATGCCCAACAGCATCTCCTTTTCTGTAAGGTAAAAAACAAATCTTTGTGATTTTTCCAGGAGTGCTCTAAAAATTTTTCAAAGATGATTTAAGTGTAAGTGATATTCTACAAGATTTACTTAACTTTTCCTATAGTTAGGATCTGACACAGGAAAGGTGAAAACTAAAGAAGCTGTCAGAAGAGGCTTAGATGCTTGATTAAGATAGGATCACAGGTGCCTAAGAAAAACATTAGATTAGATATTGAATCATTTTAAGATGAAAAAGAGATTAACACAGTTATCAAGAGTCTTGACTCTTATAAATGAAGAACAAGAAACTTTTTTTTTACATAGTCAAGGGTATAATAAAGTCAACATAAAGCACAGGGAATTAGTTTAGTTAAACATAGGTTCTGTACTTATAGAAAGTAGAAAATAACAATTCTTATTGTAGGCAATGGCAATTAGCAGTAAACCAAGAAAATAAGACCATCAAAATTGGACACACTATGCTCAGGTTTTAACACATTTCATATTTCTTTTCAAAAAAAATAGGAAGTAGGACTAACGCTAGCTTATTTGACCTGTATACATTTACCCAAAAAAATGCAAGTAGAGTAAAAGTGATTATACTGATAAATAAGAGAAGATATAGCTGTTTTTATTAAATCAAAATTATTTAGTCTCATCGGACAAATTTTACAAACTCAGACTGTCAATGCATTTTAGTTTTTCTAAGAACTTAGCACATTTAAAGTATTAGCAGTTTCCTTATTTTATGAAATTTGGGAAATGTTTGATTTCAACATGTACTTACTTATATCTATAAGCCAGTATATATTGAGAGCTCAGGGAGTTCAGAACAAAGTTCTTTTAATTTGAGGTAGTTTACAATCCATTTAAGTACTAGTATTAGTAGGTGCTTGACATAAATTAAATGATGGAATTTTCACTTGTGGCTCTAATTTTGTCAATGAAATAAGAGGAGAAACTGATAGTTAATACGAGAGAGGATGGAAAACATAGTACGCCTAGAGGAGAGACTTTTTAATGTTGATTTTGTATCTTCCCTTTCATTTCTTTATTGTCCTTTCTTGCACTGTACAATCTCAAATAGAAATCATGCTAGCTAGTAATCTTTTTTTCTCAGCCACGCTAGAGAACCTTTACTGTTTCATTATTAGCAACTATTTGTTGCTTTCCTTCTTTTCCCTCCTGATCTTGTTACTCACCCTTCAAAAACCTTTTGAAGCATCACTTCATTTGAAAATATTTCCCTGACTCATCCAGCCCTCTGAATTCTCTTCTCTGCCTGTGAATTCCACCACTGCAGTGCTTTGTCACACTGTATTGTAAGTGACAGTTTGTCTCACTCTTCCTGTAGCCAAAAAGTTCCTTGTAACTAACAGAATGCCTAGCACATAGAAGGAACTCAATAAATACAAGTTGAATGAGTAATTAAAGTGGCACATCTTGGCTTTCTTTTTCCTGATTGTGGCATTAAGATAATTGCTACATTCTCATAGCCAATATTTTCATGGGGGGAGGGACTCTATGAACCAGAATAAATATGATTCATTATAAAATGTTGTACAGCAAGAAAGAAAATCTAACTGTGATCAATTATATGTGGTTTCTCTTTCTCCAGAAGACATAAATCTTCACTCTAGTGAACTTCAGGGAGGTCATAGGCTTGCATTGGCCAACAAACTATTACATGGGTCATATTGAAAGAGAAGCTGTAAAAACAATCATGTAATATACCATGATTTGTTTTTCCCCACCGACAGCTAGCTCTAATGACCAATGATCATTTTGCTACCAATAGTTTCTCCCTCAGCCTGCATTCCAGCAGGGTCACGTTAGCAACAACATTAGAAATATGAAGCATGAATGAGAGACCAATGATGCAATTCACTGTAGCTTGGAGGTTCTCTTATGACCACAGCAATGTATTAACATGCTTGAAATTCAGCTTCTCAGCCCATCTCTGGTACACTACTGTAATTAGCCCAGCTCATATTATCATTTCTTAAATTAGCACATGTCCTTAAATTTTATATAATGATACTTTCATTTTTTCTCTGATCAAAGAAATGAACACTCTTTAGTATTCTACAATTGATTTCAAAGTGTATAGATGAGGCAGACATTGTCAGTTGTCTAGAAAATATACATATGCTCACATTTGTCCTTATGAATAGAACCTCAATATTATTAAAAGGAACAATAGTCCTAGTTAGCACTTCAACTTCTGCAGACCTCTTTGCTGTTAATTGGCTATGAAACTACATTCTTTGCAATAAAAAAGACAAAAAAATAGTAGAATCCTTCCAAGTAGATATCCTGGGGAAGTCATTTTTCTCTAACAAAAGGTACAGGCTCTACTGTAGTATGCCATTTGCCTTTTGCTCTCCTTAATTATTCTTGTATCTAATTACTGGAGCCTCAGCGGCCACCTCGTGTTACATTTACAGCACAGGAAGCTAGAAGATGTCAATGGTATTCCTTTAAAGAAATGCCAGTCCTAGGCTAGCTACCTCTGCTCTTCTTGTTGCTAGAAAAAATAAATAAATAAATGCCTTCTGTAGTAAAGCTGCCCTTTAGAGTTTCTATTACATGTCAGAAAAAAATAAAGACTACAATAGCATGCCTAAGTCAGGGTTTCCCAAGACCAATACTATTGACTTTTTGGGACTGATCATTAGTTGCTGAAATGAGGCTGTCTGTGCATTTCAGGATAATGAGCAGCATCTTTTATCTCTACCTACTAGATTCCAATAACAATCTCTCAATGTAGTCAGCTTTCTGTCTCCACAATAAATAGATGAGCAAACAACTTAGAGAGAGGAAAGTTTATTGGATTCACACTTTTTTTTTGAACCAGGAATTGAACTCAAGACCTCGTGCTTCTGTCACTGAGCTATACTCCCAGCCCAGACTCACAATTTTGTAGGTTCCAGTTACTACTGATTTGTTGGTGTCATTGCTTTGAGCCTATGGTAAGGTAGCACATCACAGCAGGAGTGGTTGAAAGCAGAAATGGATGAAAACATTCATTTCATGGTTGGAACAAAGAAGCGAAAAGAAGGAACCATTATCTCATAATCCACTTCAGGGACACATCCCCAAGGACCTAAAGCACTCCTACTAGGCCTTTAATAGCACCACGTTGGGAACCAAACCTTTAACACATGGGTCCTTGGGGATTCTGGCATCCAGGATCCTAACTATAGCAAGTTATGATCCAAAAATATCACTGGACATTGCTCAACAGCCCCTAAGGGGCATGGCTCTAGGCCCATCCAGAGCCATAGTTTTAAATATCATTTTATAACAATAAAGGACAAATTTTTTATTTTAGACTTGTTTCCACTTCTGCTTTCCTAAGGTGATAGTGTAGATAGAGAAGAAAAGAAGACCTAAAAGGAAGCTTAAATCATGGATAACTTACAACGCTTTAATGTGTCAGGCACTTAGGGAAAACAGCATGATTAATACATAATATCCTGCCACTTACAAGATGTTTCATTTTCATTTTAAAGATAATTCTTGGAAATTGCAGTGTTTATGCCTAAGAAGTTTATGGCATTTCTGTGTCCTAAAAAGGCATTGTTTTTGAGTGGGAGAGAAGTCTTTTCCAGATCACCTCAAATAACACTGCTGATCATATTCTTGTAAGATTAGTGCTGCAAGGTAGGAGCCATTTCATGGAAAGCTATTCAGGAAAGCTCATGTGTTCTGGGAGAGAGAGAGACAGAGAGAGACAGAGACAAAGACAGAGAAACAAGGGAGACTGTATTTGCCCTCTTCTTTCCCTGTGGCTGATAAATCTCCTGAACATCAATTTATAGTACTCAAAAAAGGGCTCCATATTCTATGTCTGCTGAGTAAGTGAGGTTGATATGCTAATGAGATTTTAAAAATGTATTCGAGTCATTGCATTTGATATTGAACATCAACCAATCCACAGGGGACCAAAACAACTAGGTAGCAATGACAATAAAAATAAGAGTGGTAAATATTCCACTGCCTGCCTGCAATGTGAGTTACCTAGATTTAAATTCATCTGTCCCTTCTTCTAGCAGCTAACTGTTTCACTGTTTAGAAATGCTTCCCTAAATGAGTTGCAACCTTAAGGTAAGAAGAAATTTCAGCTGTGGCATGACGTGACTGTGTCAAAAGGACTGAAGAAAGTGCACAGTGGCAATTCTAGCACAGCAGCATACTAATCGTGAACTTCAAATACTTGTTCTCCAAATTTACCTTGATACTGAAGAAGTTATTACTTGCTTTCATTGAATGCCTACTTTCAAAGTCAACCAATAATAATGTTTTCCTTCTTATTATTACTACTGTTATCATATTTATGAAAGCAATGCATATCCTCTGCGAAAAATTCAAATAGCACAGAGAATTAAAATGAGAAAGACAAGGGCCCTTCTGTTGAACTCAGTTCTCAGAGATACCTACTGTTAATCACTGAAGTATGCTTTCAGATGCTTTCACTTATAATTAATTTTTATCAATGTAATATAACCACATAGGCTTTGAAAAATGGCTTAGTATTACTGCAAGGCTTATGGCAATAAAACAGTAGTCCCATCCTGCCCATTCGCCTTTGTGCACCTCCCCAGAGGCAACCACTTTAGTCTCTTAGCTGTTTCTTCCAGCACTTATATAATGCCTTGCTAAATAATATGTGTACAATTTTATGTTTTATACATTTTGGACATTATTTCCTTCCTATAGTGATGAGTCACTGTGATCTTGTATACCATGATCATTCCCAACAAAATGTGGTTTCATAATGTAATTCGTTATTTGATTCAATCACACTTATAAAACATACATCATGTATGAGGACCTCAATTTGTTTCTGAGCTCAGCTGCTTTATGATGAAATTATATAAGGCTACAGCATTCAGAGTCATATTAGAGAAACAGAAACCACACTAGTTTCAACAGTGATTGTATAACTTAGGACATAAATTATAGGTATCAGAGTGCTGAAAAACAAAAAGGGAAGGCTGAGATGACAGGGAAATATGGTTTCGTCTCTGTTCACAAACAATTTGTTCTGTGATTCTAGGGAAGATAGCCACAGTCCTGTTCATCACCCAATGAGGAATTCATGAACAGAAGCAAAATTTTGTGAAACACTTCTGTTCACAAACTGACCGAATTGTTCGTGAACAGAAGCCTTGGTGATCCAAAGGACTGTTCACTGTAATAGGGGAAGGAAAGGGAGATCTTCAGCTGCTGTAATTTAGAGCTCAGAAGGAGGCTACTGAGGAGTGAGGGCTTAGACCTCTGTGGTGCAGACTCAAGCTGACTGGTCCTCATATGTCTGAAGGACAGGCTAGGGGGTCTTTGCTAGGATGGTGCTGATAGGAGCATAAGCAAAATAAAAAGAATAGAACCCCACTCTCTTCTTTTTCTACCATCTAATCTTCCTCTAGTGCAAACTATAAGCAGATCCTAACAGAGAGTCAGAAAACAGAATAATGTATTTTCCAGAGACCAGAAGAGTATAGAAGTAGAAGCTTGGACCTAGGAGACAGTAGCTTCAAAGTTAGTCCACTCCACTCCTGAGGGCTCTTCAGCATTCACACACACCCTTCTTTCCACAGTTCAGCTTCCATACAGCACTGAGGACACCCTTACACTCTTATCCTCTTTCCTCAAAACAAAGATGTCTTGGCAGTCCCTATATCCATCTCTGACAATTGTCATCATTTCTGTCTCTCAGAAATGTTAATTACATCTCTTTTTCAGTCCCAAGCACACCTAAAGCTTAAATAGTAAAGTTAACTATCAAGAACAATCCTTACATAAATGAATGAGACAAAAGGAGAAAAAAAAAGATTAAGTGAACACTTGCAGTAGTTTCCCACTATTTCACAACAAATTAGCATGAACTTAGTGGCTTAATACATTGCCCATTCTTTAGCTCACAGTTCTGTAGGTTAATGTCCAGCCCAGCATGGCTGAGTCCTCTACTTAAGATAGCGTGAGGCTGAAGTCAAGATTTCAGGTCGAATGAGTTTGTACCTGGAGGCTCTGAGGCAAAATATGCAACCAATCTCATTTTTGCTGGCAGAATTCAGCTCTTTGCAGTCATAGGACTGAGGCTCCATTTTCTTTGCTGGATGTCAGTTGAGGCTGCTCTCAGCTCTTGGAGGTTACCTGAATTACTTGCCGAATGATGCCCTCCATCTTCCAGATATGAAGGGTATGTTGAATACTTGTCAGGCTTTGAATTTCTGACTTCCTTTCTGTGACCAGCTGGAGATATAGCTTGGCTTTTAAAGAGCTCATGGGATTAAATCAGTCCTAGTCAGACAATTTTCTTATCAACTGATTGGGGACCTTGATTAAATCCTTTCAAAATCTCATCGCAACAATACTTAGGTTCGTGCTTAATTAAATAACTTGGAGGTGGTATAAATACAGTGATATTTAAAAGTAGTGGGGGCCCATCTTAGAATTCTTCTCACTACAATACTGCACATAGACATGCTCAATAAGCAAGAAAGAATATCCCAGACTTCTAAATTCCTGTTTCTGTAATTGGTTACAAATTTACGGTGGATTTTTTATAATTTCCTTCTTTTGACATCTATTTCATGCTTCCTAGCACTTACACTAGTGGAGATTCTTTAGTTGATGAGATGATTCAAAAGTTCATTTTTGTGTCTGAGGGTTTGCTGATTGTCCTGTTTTATCTTATGTATTTCTAGTTAACACTCACTTCCGGACCTCAGAGCATTAACCCATGCCCTACGGAGTTTCTAAGTTTCAAAATGTTGTTCTTCTTTACTACATGGTCTAATGAAACATAATTTCCTCTTGGTAATCAGGACAAATTGCCTAGCCAGTAGAGTAACCCTCTTCTTTGCCCAGACTCACTGATATGAGCCCAAAGTATCTAGGTTGTAGATTCAGCTTTCATTTAAGTGGAACCATTACCATGCTCTCTGTTTGAGATATCCTTCTTTGGGAGCCATGACATCCTACAGAGTCTAAAATGTGGGATCAGAAACCAAAATGTCCACCTGTATAATGTCTGTCATAGTAGAAAAAGTGACATTTCTGCTTCTTTTCCTTGATTCTCGCACTTAGATCCGTATGTTTGGTTTGTGAGACAAAGACTCATTGGCAGTTCAAAACACATATGATTAAGATATCATCCTAGTCTTCCAGGATTCCGTCTCTCAGTGAGTACCATAATTTAATGTTCAGTGTGGCGTTCCATTTTTCTACAGGTAGCAGCTTCTGAGTGAGAGCTTTTAGTATTGTATTCTGTATTCTATAAGCTCATTGCTTGCTTCTTTTTTACTGTGAAATGAGTTGCTTGGATATTGAATAACTTCATGATGAGTAAGTTATTCCTAGATCCACTAAGTGTTGAGCTGGCAAAAGCATTGCAGACAAGATAATCAAACCTAACCTCAATACATATTTATTCCAAGAAGAGCAAATGAGTGTACTCCATGATGGAAGAAGGCTGAGGTAATCAACCTCATGGCTGATTGGTGCTCCAGGATGTGGAGAATGCGGTGTCCTACTAGGGGTTCAGCATTGACTTCTGTGAGAGGCGAAAGCACAATACAGTAGTTAGGATAGAAAGCTTACAATCTGTGGGAAACTCTAATCTTTTGTTCCCCTGAGAACTCTTATAAAACAAGTATGTACTTAGTAAAAAACATGGCATGAAATACATTGAAATATTAATTAAAATGTAGCATACATTTCTCAATTACTGAGCTAGCATTTTCCAAATTTTTTATAATAGGTATGAATTACTTTCATACTGGGAAAAATAATTTTTGAGAAGTGAGTTAGTTATAAGTTCGAGTATAGGTTATGCATCTCATCTCATCTACCAACTTCAATGAAGAGAAATTGTTTAATTGTCTTCCTAGTTTCTCCCTGTGGTAATTATTTGCTCCATTGAAGAGCTAAGTAATTTTGTCTTTTTATAAAAATTGAGCTATGCCATAAAGCAATATTTATTCCATTAGATGAGGAAAACTTCTTGTGTCAACAACAAAGACCAACATTTTTGTGCAATGGAAATTAGAATTACAAATATTTATGATCTATCTAGCATTACTTAGAACAGTGGGATTCAGTCCTGACTAAAGTCTGAAATTATGTTTGTTTGCATCTTTTTCTCTCTATAGAAAGAAAATACATCTACTTCATTCAGCATTCACTAAAGATATATTTATTGAGCAGCTACTCTTCAGAAGTTTTGGATATGACAGTGAACAGACAGTATTTTCATCCATGGAGTTTACATTACTACTAGGGAAGTCAGACAATAAAAAAATATGCACTAAAATATCAAATATATTAAGGTTAAAAAAGAGTAGAGAGAAACTTAACCAGGTAGAATATGAGAGTGGAAAATGGCCCCATAGCATGGCCAGGAAAGGCCAACTGATATTTAAGCAGAAATCTAAATGAAGGGAGGAAATTAGTCACGCATCAGCTTAAGGAATTCCTTCCCACCTAGTGCAATGGTTCTGAGGCAGAAAGGAACTTACAGGAATCAGTAAACCATGAGGAATGATAGTAAGGTTGGTGAGGCTGGGGCAAGTGAGTGAGATGGAAACTGGGAAGAAATGTTATCAGGGAGGTTGACAGGGACCAATTAACATAAGGCCTTTGATACAGGGGAAGAAGTTTGAATTCTATTCCATGTCAGAGGGCAATTGACCAGCGGTGGTGGTGGTGGTGGTGGTGGTGTGCGTGCATGAACATGTGTGTGTATATGACAGTTTTGGTCCTATGTGAAGAATACTGGAGCTGAAGCAGCATGGATAGAGAGTGACCTTTCAGAGGTTGTTTCAAAAGCTTAGTCTAAAGATGATAATTTGGATGAGACTTGCAGCAATGGAGGGGAACAGAAATGGCCAGATTCAGGTTGTATTTTGGTATGGGTATAGAAATAGGAGAATTAAAGATCACTTCTAGATTTTTACCCTAGTAATTCAGTGGTAGTGACTTTGACTAAAATGCAGAACACCAGGAGTGGAACAAATTTAGCAGAAGGCATCACTGTCAAGTGTTTGGACATGGTGGATGTCACACCTATTGAAGTACAAGTGGAGGTGTTGAATAGGCCCGTGTGTACAGATTAGCACATGTGAAGCTCAGAGGACACTTGCAGGGTTGGACACATAAATCTGGGAGTCACCAGTCTAAATGGCATTTAGATCATGGAACCAACAAGGGAGTAAGACTATGCCAAAAAGAACCCTGAGCACTGAGTCAGGATTGCTCAATGGTTGTTGTTTGGAATCTGAGGAAGAGCAAGCAGGGTCACTGAGAAGGGGCATCTGGTGAGGTAGGATGAAATCAGGTCAACAGTATGTCCCAGAAGTTACATGAAGGAAGCATTTTAATAAGGAGTGAATAACAAATGTACTTTTTTAAAGAGAAAAATCAAGAAGCAAACAATTAAAAACAACAACAAAAGCAAAATGATGACAGCAACAAAAAAATGGCAATATAGGATTTCAAAACAAAATGATAGGAATCTAATAATGGTTGTTATATTGCATATTGTTATCCTCAAAGTAATTGCTCAGGCTACCAGATACAGGCATGCAAGATTAATCAAACAATAGAATTTCCCTTTGAGCAGTTTCTTTCCCTTTTACTGTATCTATCGTAACTTTTGGATTTTATTTACTCTTTCAGGGAGGTTGACAGGGACCAATTAAGTACATTAAATCTAATGTACTTAATGTCACTGACTTGTACACATAAGAATAATTAAAGTGTTGTGTTGTGTTCTGTATATTTTACCACAATAAGAAAAGGGAGAGTAAGTGATCAACTGTGTTGCACACTGCTGAGAACAGTAAAATGGTCACTTGGGCCTAACTGTAAGGCAGCAGTGGCTCTCAACTGTGAGTAACTTTGATCCCTGGAGACATTCAGCTATGCCTGAAGACATTTCTGGCTGTCACAGCTGGGAAGATGCTACTGTCATTCAGTGAGTAAGATCAGGGGCACTGATAAACACCTTATGATGCACAGGACAGCCAAGAATTGTGAGGTCCTAACGTGACAGCATTGCCAAGGTGGAAGGATTCTGGGATATGGCAAGATGAGCATCACTCATGACCTGAGAAGAGCTGGTTCAGCAGAGGTGGAAGAGGAAGTACCATTTAAAAGGTGAGGAGAGCATGCTAGCTGAGTTTGCCTCCGTAAGAGAACTAGATGGGTAGATAAACATGAGTTATGAGGCCCGGGGAAGGTTCTTGTTTTAGAGATGGGAGAGATATTTGTATGTTAATGGGAATGAGCCAGCAAGATGATAAATGATATAAGAGAAGACATATGGCATTGATTTCAGTACATCAAGTTGGTTTGGTCTTACAAGTAAGGAGGATTCCTCACTGGGAAAAGATAATGCAAGCAATTGGTAGGTACATCTAGAGGTAAGGTAGATGTGGTGGTGGGGAAAAGAGGCCATTCTCTTCATGATTCTGCAATCTCACTCATCAGATCTCTAAAACGAGTTGTTTGCTTGTCTAACTCCATCCAATCACCAGCCAAGTGGATCTCAAGTTTTTTGAGGGACTCATGTCTTTCTTCCCTAAAAGCACTCAGCATATGGAAGTTCCTCAGAAGTATGGAGGTTCCTCAGAAATGGCATATGAAGGCATATGGAGGTTCCTCAGAATTATCTGTGCAGTAAGTGAGGAATAGCAACACCCGTTGCCTATTTCTAAGGTGTAGTGATCCATTTACTTCAAGCACAAGAGTCTTTCTATAGGTCATCCATCAGGCTGTGGAAGCATATTTTTTATCTTCTTTTTTTATTGGTATATGTTTGTAGTACATAAGGATTACATTCATCATGAGGAGTTGGTACATGCATGTACATAATACATCTTAATTCTCCCCATCCCTCACCCTCCTCCTCCCCCATCTTTTGGACCCATTTTCTTTATTCATTCATCTGTTGGTGGACATTTAGGCTGTGGAAGCGTACTTTTAATTCCCTCATGGAAAGGAGCACTTATGATGGTTCCCCATAATCTCTCCATGCTCTCAAGTAGTTCCCTCCCCTTCAGTGCAGGCTGGACCTAGTAAGTTGCTTCTAATGAATAAAATGTAGCACAAGTAATGGGTGTTACTCCTGAATTTAGATGAGAAGAGACTGATCTCCATACTAAATACCTTCTCTTACTCTCTCATTCAGTTGGTCTGATGAAGCCAGAGGCCCAACTTGCAAGGAACTGATGCCTCTAGTTAACAGCCAATGAGGATCGGAATCTTCCAACAGTCCTGTGAGTTTGGAACCAATTTTCCCACAGGTAGGCCTTAAGATGCCCAGTCTTTCAGGTGATACCTTGTTTATACTCTTGCCAGCACCACTCAACCCAGTCACTCTCAAATTCCTGACCCTCAAAAACTGTAAGATAAATACTGTTTGAAGTTGCTGTGTTTCTGGGAGATAAGTCTAATAAACCAATAGTTATCTAGCACACTCACCATTCTGTCTTCTGTGTAAGGCTTTTCAGATGACAAAGACTTCTACCTACTGATCTCATTCAGTCTCCACAGTGCTCTGTGGAGTATTCCCGTTTTACGGATGCAGAGCAGTGATCACCAAGATTATAGTGAGGGAATTCTAGACTGACAGCTAGGTAGATCTAGGTCATATGAAGTCCCAACCTGGGTTGGTTAATTCTACTACTTGCTACCCCTTTATAGAGCATTATTCCAAACTCATCTGTCTAGGTCACTCGTCACTATAGCAAATCTCATGGGCACAACATGCTAAAACACTTCAAACATGAACTTACATGACTTTTCCTAAAGTAAATGTTCATTATATAACAAAAGAATATAAAACAAAACTGTCTTTTATAAGAAAATAAGCTATTGCTTCATAAAGGTATTTTACTATTAACCTGTTTTCCCAGATATTTGGCATAACCAAATTCAAAAAATAGATCGAGTTGAAGAAAAAAAAATATGAATTGAATGTGTTTTTCTCTGAGATATGTTTCAGCAGCAATTCACCAGCTAATTATGATAATAGTATCTTGTTATAAAGATGCCCTAATAGAGTTCATTATGTAAGGTACTTAAATAGCTAGGCAGATTATTTTCTTAAAACGTCTTGGAATCTCTAGGCGAAGACCCTAAAACAGTAAGAAACGTGGAGTTCTTACCGAGGAATATTATTAACAGGTATTTTCATTCAATTCTCCATTATTCATGTGGTCATCCACCTTGCATATTCTCAGATGGCAAGGACCTGACTTTATTTATGTATATCATCAGCTTGATCACTTACCCAGTACATAAAAGATGCTCAATATAAATTTTAATCTTTTATTTACTTAGTGCTTTATAATGTTTTTCTCACTTTCCCCCATGATACTTTCTCAGAAACGTATCTTAAAGAGTGGCACAGAAAGAATGAAAAAACTAGCACTGATATGGATATGAGGGGAAAGAAATGTGACATAGCTTTATTGTTGCTTTTTATGAGGAACTATAACAATATATACCTTTTAAAGAAAGAGACTGTCAACCAGGAGCCCTGGCACATACCTATAGTCCAAGCTACTCAGGCAGCTGAGGCTGAAAGATCACAAGTCTGAGGCCAGCCTGAGCAACTTAACAAGACTGTCTCAAAATAAAACAAAAATAAAAATAAAAAAGCCTTGGGGTGTAGTTGAGTGGAAAAACACTTGCCTAGCATGTGCAAGGCTCTGGTTTCGATCCCTAGTACCACAGGGAAAAAAAGAAAAAGACTATTTATGTCTGTTTTGTGCTGCTATAAACAGAATAGCACAGATTCAATAATTGATAAACAAAAATGTATTTCCTCACAGCTCTGGAGCTGAGAAGTCTGAGGTCAAGGTGCCAACAGGCTCTGTGGTGAGGCCATTCTCTTCCAAGATGGCACTTCACATGCTGCGTCATCCTCACTGTAGGGGATGGAAGGGCAAGAGAATCAAAAAGGGGCCAAACTTGCCCTTTTGTAATGGCATTGGTCCTGCCCATGAGGTACATTCCTTCTGGCCTAATGACCACCTAAAAGTCCCACCTCTTATTACTGTTACAATGCAGTTAAATTCCAAGATGAATATCAGAGGGCACAAATTTTCAGTCTGTAGCAGAGACCACTGGAAATGTTATTTAAACATACAATAATGGATAATCAATAAAACAAAAATATCAACCTTACTAAATATCAAAAAACTGTTATGTAAAGCAAAGAATACAAGAATTATAAATCTATCAATATAAAGTGAGAAAGTAACGCTAAATGCAGAACATAAGCAAAGATGAAGCTGTCCTATAAAATCATGGAAATAGATTTAACTCATCCTTTCAAGAAAACAAAGATCCCCACAATTCTAGACTCTTGTACTCAATAAAATCCAAGATAGTCATTTTCCAAGAGAGAAGCACATCCAAATATTTCTACTGAGTTAGAAATGCAGATAAAAAGAGAAACCATGCACTGTGCATTAAATTGATTAAACTAATGCCATCAATTTCATGATAGATTCATTGGGTGACTTAAATATCAAAACTACTGTTTATCTACTTGTTTATGACAATAAATACAAGTTAAATAATGGAAATAATGCCATTTAAAATGCCGTGTTTGCCGGGCGTGGTGGCGCACGCCTTTAATCCCAGCACTCGGGAGGCTGAGGTAGGCGGAGCGTTGTGGGTTCGAGGCCGGCTTGGGCTACAACGCGAGCTCAAGGCCGGTCTGAGCTACATAGTGCGACCCTGCCTCAAAAAACCAGGGCCGGGAGTTTGGCTCAGTGCCTTAAGCGCCTGCCCTGGCAGGCGCGAGGTT
>RJWM01000768.1:126532-190433 GCA_004363535.1 Dasyprocta punctata | reverse complement strand
AGGGTCTCACTGTGCAGTTCAGGTTGAACTCATGGCAATCCTTTTGTCTTAACCTTCTGAGTGCAGGGATTACAGGAATGCACCACCATGCCTGGCTTTCTCATTATTTTAGAATGTACTCTTTCTATTTATTAAAAAATAAAGCTTGGTATAAAACAGAATTTATATGATGCAAGCAGCAGCCTCTTACACCTCTCATTTACTACCTGTCTGGATTGCATCAAGGGCCCGCATGAGAAACTGACCTGTGCCATCCAGGTTTATGCCAGGGCACTCTGTGATGTCCTCACAACGATGAAACTGTCCGATGACACAGTTGTCCCCATCAGTACGCTTCATTGCAAGACTGTATTTAGTTGCGTTTGTTTTGGTTTTTTTTCACATTATTGCTGTACTTTTGGCTACTGATCCATCCTTGCTATGGTCTGAATGTGCTTGCCCAAATTCATGTGTTGGAAATTTACTCTCTGGTGCAAGTAATGGGAGGTGCAGCCTTTGGGGAGGTGTTTAGGTCATGAGAATTAATCTGCTACATACAGGGCTTGCACAAGTGGATGTTCTTGCTTCCTTTCTTTTGCTGTAGGATTGAGACAGGAAGTTAGGGTGTGGCAAACTGGCTGGGCAAATGGGTGTGACCTGTCAATCACAGAGATCCAGGAGACCTGTGCCTAAACTCTGCACCTGAAATCAATCAAAAATGCTGTTTTCAATTCTCACGAGAACTCAAACAGGTTCTTGATAGGATGGCCCAGATCTGACGTCAGCCTGAGGAGTGGCAATATAAAGGATGGCCGCATTCACTTACGGCATTCCCATGTAGAGCTTAGGAGTAGCTCAACTCTTCCTACGAGACTTCAATTCTATACATCCTCTCCACCCCTCATGGTTCCTGGCTTTAAAGGTGACTGCTAACATGTCTCTATGGTTGACTTTTAACTGGGGAAAGAAACCCAACCAATCAGTTCTCTGTTTTTGTGTCACTATCAAAAGTGGAAAGATGAAAGATAATCACTCAATTGGGCCTGCGTTTTTAGGGACCCAGAGGGCATCTTTGGTTGTGTCAGTAGAGACCCTTGCCGTGTAATGAATGTGCAAGAGATGTGTGTGTTGATTGTTGACACCAGCCGGCTTCTTTCATCATCGGTACCCGTGGACATTGAGGACCTCAGGCCAGTGAGAGATACTGCAGGCACGGCAGATGAAAGGTGGACAGCAGAGTGGGGATGAGGAGGCTGTGTGATTCTTCTGCCCCCCGATTTCACAGCCTGGGAACACCACGTAGAGAGTGGCTGACTCTGCAGAGAATCCAGATCCTGGGGAGCTCTGTTCTCGAATCTTTCTTCAAATGGCAGGATCAGTCTGTTCCGGATCTTCATTTCTAATTACTACTTTAGGAACAAACCGTCTCATGAGTGTTCCAGCAGAAATAGGCTTTATTTTCAGCTTCCTTGCCAATGTTTGGAGCATGATTATTAAAATGATGATGGTAATAATAGCAAGCACTTACCGTGTGAAGGACCTAATTCGAGTGGGTTTAAAGTTTTTTTGTTAATGTATTTAATGCTCAGAAAACCCCTAGAGACAGGTATTATTATTACCATCGTTCCTCCTTTACGGATGAGAAAACTGACACACAGAGGGCTTGAGTAACCATACCTCATGCCCAGCTAGTGATGTAGACCCACTCTGCACATGACCCACTGTACACACTACCTACTGGCTCTCCCAAGGGCTAGACAGGTATTTAGAATGTTTACTCTGACAGTGGTTTTTTTTTTTTATTTGTTTGTTGATTTCTTTAGTTATTTTTTTTTTCAGACAAGTTCTCGCTATGTAGTTCAGGCTGGATGCTTCACTTGCTGCAGGCCTCCTGCCTCAGCCTCCTGAGTGCTAGGATTATAGGCATGCACAACCATGCCCAGCTTAAATTTTTGTAAATGTTTGTTACTGCACGTTTGCTTTGCATAATGATTACATTCATCACGGGGAGTTGGTGCCTGTACTTAACACATCATAATTCTTTTTATTTCCCTTCCCCTACTCTGTGACAGTGTACTAAGGGGCATGAATGATACAGATGGCATTGTTCATATCCTAAGTTTATAACTTATGTTTATATATTCACATGTTCATATCTTATGTTTATAACATACATACATGTCCACATTTTCAAGTGATATATAATATACAACACATGACACCAGTATACAAATCAGTTTTTTAAAAACTAGAATTATTGATAAAGGTCTCTACATTTTCCAATTTAATGTGATGGACTGTTAGGTAAAATTTATATAAATTACTAGGAAAAAAAGTTCTGCTGTGGATTTGCTTGGAATTTTTTTTTTTTTTTTTTTTTGCGGCACCGGGGACCGAACTCACAGCCTCGCACCTGCCAGGGCAGGCGCTTAAGCTGCTGAGCCAAACTCCTGGCCCTGGTTTTTTGAGGCAGGGTCGCACTATGTAGCTCAGGCTGGCCTTGTGCTTGCGTTGTAGCCCAAGCTGGCCTCGAACTCACAACGCTCCTCCTACCTCAGCCTCCCGAGTGCTGGGATTAAAGGCGTGCGCCACCACGCCCAGCTTGGAATATTTTTTAAATAATATTTTATTTTAAAAATTCAGGCAGATTTTTTTTCTACCAATCCAAACTTTGGATTTCTTAACAGGTTTCTTTTTCTTTCCCTTAGGAAATTTGGAGTCTGGGATAAGCCCTGGCCACTTACCATCATAAATATATCCCAGTCAATGACATTTTATGCTTCTAGTTCATGGGTAGAGTCTCATATACCATTTAAACACACCATGGTAAGAATAATAAGGAAAACTGGAGAGATTTCAAAAACAAAAATGAACAGGATTAAAGATTGAAATGTTATAGAAATATTTAGTCTGGAGAAGAGAAGACTGAAAGGTGTGTGAAAAAACTTATGTCAAATGGATGAAGAAATTAGTCAAAAGGATATTGAACAGATGTTTTAGTCATTTTGTGCCTGGTGGAACAGTTTTGCTCCAGGCTACTGCACAGAGGCACTGCAAGGGAATACGAGGAGGAAAACTGGACCCCAGGGGTTGGGTGTTCACCAGGAGGCCGTGTTGTGATTGGAAGAGTGGTCAGAGTACAGAGGCAGTGGTTTATAGAGGGACACGCTGTCAGGTAGACACAGGAGCATCAGGACCAGGTAAGATGGATGGTAGGTCCCTGAGTGTGTCCCTCCTGCCTTCATACAAGGTGCACCTGGTATGTCTCACAGGCAAAACCTCTTTACCCTGCAGGGGAGCCCTGGGGTACAGTTCAGTGAGAGAGTGCTTGCCTGGTTTATTAGTCACTTTTCCCACTGCTGGGACACAATATTGACATGCACAATTTAAAGGAGGAATGATATAATTTAGCTTATGGTTTCAGAGATCTCAGTCCATGGTCAGCTAGCTCCAAGACAATAGCATCGAAGTGGAAGGGCCTGGTGAAACAAAACTGCTTAGTTCATGGTGACCAGGAAGTACAGCACAGAAACCACGAGCCAGAAAGGAAAGGGCAGGGCCCAGGGCCCAGATATACTCCTCAAGGCCACACCTCCATGACACACAGACACACCCAGAAATGTGCTCCATCAATACTCTAGGCAGCTTCCAAGCCAATCAAGTTGACACAACAATCTTAACTGTCACATCTAACATGCACTGGGTTCCATCATCAGCGTTCTTCCCAGTCTCCCCCACAAAACCCACAGAACAAAACACCCGCAGATAGGGAGAGATTGCTGTCAGCAGGTTCAGAAATCCCAAGTTGTTAATCTTTAGTATCTTTTTCGATATTGGTGGGATACTCATTGTTGAATCATTCCCTTATAAATAAATACCCGAATTCTAGCAGGACTAAGGAACATTTGACAAATCAGAGCAATCCTCTCACTTTAACACTTTAACCAATTCTAGCTTCAGCACTTACAGGACATTATTGCAACAGCACAAAGGAGTGACTGGCAGCAGACTTGCTGAGACTCCTGAAAGTGATTTAACTTACAACAATTTTGGAAAACCCTTGGCCACACTGCAGCAAGGATGGAGGGTCTGTGGTCCTGGGACCTAAATCTTAGTAACCTCTGTATAAAAGCTGAGGGCACATTCAGCCAGGGCATACACACCAGGGGCAGGGGGTGGGCAGATTGGTACCTGTCACAGCCCACCGTGGCAGAGCTGTGGTCCTGTCACAGAGCACAGAGAGGGGAGCTGGGAGCACACTCTGAAAAGCCAAGCAGATGACACTGTCCGTCTGGAATGAAGCCTCCCAGGCCGCCTGCCAGTCAAAAGGTGGACAGGTAGAGATTTATTTTAAGGAGTCAACTCGTGCAACCATGGGCCCTCGCAAGTACAAAATCTGCAGGTCTGAGGATGTAGAAGAAAAACAAACTCAGTTTCTCTTCCTCAATGCTCACAACACAGATCATCTGTGTGGTACTAAAATGTGTGGCAGCTTTCCCTCACTGGTGACCTGGTGACCAGTTCTGCAGTGGACACTGGCTGGACGTCCTTGCACGCTGTTCCGCCCACCAGGCCGGGCCTGTGGAACTTCTGATGGCGAGCAACTAGTTGGGTTCCCCTTGGGTTTGATGAATATGCTAGAGCAGCTCCTGGAAGTCATGGAAGCACTATACTTATATTCGCCTATTTATTATAAACACAAATAAGAAGCCAGGTAAAGAGATACTCAAGGTAAAGTGTGGAAGGGTCCCCACTGCACAAGCTCCTGTCTCCCTGGAGTTGGGGTCACTGCCCCTGGCAGGTGGAGGAACTCTGGCCTACCTTCCCATAAACCTCACCTGTCCAGAAACTCAGAAAACCTTGTCTTTTGGAGATTTTGTGGAGACTTCATTGCATCACCATGACTGAAGCACGGACAAGGTAAAAATCAGACTGGAGGGAAAGGGTGTGGACTCCTGCCAACAGATTGAGACTGGCTGGGCCAGTCTGTCCAGATTCATCATCCCTTCCTGCTGGGTACCAACAGGTTCCTTCTGCAATGAGGGTTTCTTTTTTTTTTTTTTTTTTTTTTTTTTGCGGCACTGGGGAATGAACTCACAACCTCGCGCCTGCCAGGGCAGGCGCTTAAGGCACTGAGCCAAACTCCCGGCCCTGGTTTTTTTTTGAGGCAGGGTCGCACTATGTAGCTCAGGCCGGCCTTGCGCTCGCGTTGTAACCCAAGCCGGCCTCGAACTCACAACGCTCCGCCTACCTCAGCCTCCCGAGTGCTGGGATTAAAGGCGTGCGCCACCACGCCCGGCTTCATCGGAGGATTTCTTAATGGTGAGCTCCAAGGCCAACACAGACGGAGGATGAAATATACTTTTGGTTTCTATCACCAGTCTCAGGGAGGAGAAACTCTAGTTTTCATGGCTTGCCTTGGGGAGAAAAGGAGCAGGTGAAAGGTGGGCAAGGAAGGTCAGTTAGAGACATCCGGCTTCCGCAGGACTGACTTCTGAGATCTGAGGCACCTCACCATTATAGCAAAGACTGCCCCCTTTACTGTTCCGAAGTTGCTTCAGGACTGAATGGCACAATGACAAATATTTAAGTCTTGTTGTCTAGTCATTTAGGAAATAACTGTGAGAGTTACAAGCCAGGAACTGTGGATAAAACCAAAAATGTATATATAAAAAATAAAATCACAGCAGGGTAGGTCAGTAGCCTAGGGAACCCAAGAAAGAACCAATGAGGCAACCAAGTCCAAAGGCAATAAAGAAGCAAAATTCCTTCTTCTTTCAGTGTTTGCAGTCTTTTTCTCTTAAGGCCCTCAACTGATTGGGCAAGGCCCACCCACATTGCAGAAGGTGATCTGATCTACTCAAAGTCTGTTGATTTAACTGCTAGTCTTGTCTAAAAATAACTTCACAGAAAAATCCAAGTGTGTTTGACCAAATATCTTGGTACTGTGTCTGAGCTGACACATGGAGTTCCCCACCACAGTTGGGGCCAGTGGAGTATTGTAAAACTGTAAGAGTAAGAAGTCAGGAAGTGTGAGAAATTGCCGCTCATTGACTGGGGTGCCAGTTACACACTGGATCTCTGGAAAAGCTGAAGAAAGCTGAAGCCCAGTTATGAGAGCTAGGGGAACCCACAGCGTGACTTGATGCTGTCTATCTTCATTCATTAAAAAAATATATATTGAGGTGCTACTGCGTGCCAATCAGTGTGTTAAGTCTTTATTTATTTATTTGTCTTTTTTTGAGACAGGGTCTCACTATGCAGTTCAGGCTAGCCTTGAGCTCACTTTGTAGCCCAGGCTGGTCTCAAACTTGCAACGATCCTCCTGCCTCAGCCTCCCAAGTGCTGGGGTTACAGGGGTACGCCACCACGCCCGGCCCTCAGTGTGTTAAGTCTTGAGAGCAAAGATGAAAGTTGCTCTCTTCTTGTAGCCCGGTGGAGCAGACAAATAATCACATGATGAGCACTGTGTAGGACGTTTCACTTTGGGAAATACAGGAAAAGCAAGTGAGGGCAAGGGGATTAAATCCAGTGGACACCACAGAGCAGCAGCTGGGAATTTCTCCACTTCCTCTTTCCTCACAGCAGCACTGGTTCTAGGGCCTGGATTGCAGGCTCACCTGCAGAGGGACCTCCAGGTGGCTATGGGCGGGGTCAGTGCCAGAGGGCGGAGCCAGGTGACTGAGTGCAAGCCTTTCCCAGAGAGGGGACAGATCTGCTGTAACTTAAAGTAGTCTAGGATTTGGTTGACATCACGAGCAGGATTTTTACCTGTACAACTTCCGGGTCCATGGTCTTGTATAATCATCAACTCAGGAAGTGGAGCACAGCGCCACCTCTGGGACAACGGAGTTGCTGGACAACATAGGGCAAGGCGACCTACGCCCTGCGGTTGTGGGGCAGAGGGCGAGGGCGAGGCTGAGTTTAGCTTTTACCTAGAGGCACACTCAGGGAGAGGAAAGGAAAATGGATAACTGAAGACAGAATAAGACATTTTAAAATGCGAAGTAAAGAGAAGGTTGACTGTATTTGCTTCCTAGAGCCACCATGAAAGGGTGGCTTCAAGCAACAGAAATTTGTTTTTTCATCGTTGCGGAAGCTAAGGTCCAAAATCAGGGTGTTGGCAGGGAAGAATTCTGAAGCGTGTTGGGGAGAATTCTTCCTTGTTTCTCTCTGGCTTCTCCTGGTAGTCTGCAGTTCTGGGAGTTCCTGGATCACAGCAGCATCACTCAGATCTCTGCCACTGTCATCACGTGGCCCTGTCCCCTGGCGAGCCTGTGTTTCTGCTTATAGGACGCCAGTCATATCGGATTAAAGGCCACCAGAGCTCTTCTTCACTAACCACGTCTGCGACAGACCTGTTTGCAAACAGAGCCTCTTTCTGGTAACTTGGTGTATCTGTTGGGGGTCATAATTCAATTCGTCACTTGAAAGAACTGACGATGTAGATAGAAGAGAGATGGGATTAGCTTTCCATGAAAAAAATAGAAAAGCTGGGCTGGGAATATGGTTCAGTGGTAGAGTACTTGCCTAGTATATATGAGAGCCTGGGTTTGATCTCTGACACCATGCGAAAGAAAAAAAAACAGTTGCAGCAATAAGCAAAATTAACTGGCACATGCTGGTCAATTTTCAGTACTTTGCTTTGTTTGTCTCCTCCTCCTCCTCCTCCTCCTTCATCTTCTTCTTCTTCTTTTTTGGTACTGGGAATTGAACTCAGAACCTTGTGCTTGCCAGGCAGGTGCTTGTGCCATTGAGCTACCTCTCTGGCCTCAGTACTTTACTTTGTACTTTCAGCTTATTTTCTGAAATTTGGAAAACATTTTCATGGTTTTTTTTTTCAGTAGCTGCTGTGGTAATAACTCTTCTTGTGTGTTTACACTTCAATTATATATCTATGGATTTACAATAGTCAATAATGCCAATAATGGCAAGTAAGAGTTAGGAAGCAATTTCCCACACACTATTTTTATGATTCCTCGGGAAAAGGGGAAACTAAAAGTTCAAATGTATATGTCTTGTTTTAGAACATTTTATTAAGTATACATTCAAATCTCTGTGCCACTGGCAGCACAACCTGGCCACAAACATGCATAAGGACATGAAGCATTTGAGCCTGTCATGACCTCTGCTTCTCTGAGTGGGTCTTACAAGTAAGCCAGCAAGAGATCAGCTTTTATTTCTGTTGAAAGACCCACAGGTGTATCTTGAGGCATTACTCTTACTCTGACAGATAGCCTTCTGTTATTATGATAAAATATCTGGGAATAAGTTAAATGATGAAAAGGTTATTTTTGCTCATAGTTTTAGGGCTTTCAGCCCATGGCCTGCTGGCTTCATTACTCTGTGTGAGGTGTGAGGTGAAGCAGAACATTGTGATGGAGGGGCATGACAGAGGAAAGCTCCTTGCCTCATGGTAGCCAGAAGGCACAAAGACACAGTGTTATGGTTTATATTCCTATGGCCCCGCCAAGTCTCATGTAATCGTGGCATGGATGCGGCTGAGTCTGGTGTTCGTGATTGGTTTGTTGTCTGGCACTGGGACTGGCGGTGTGAGTGTGGCACCCACCCAGGGGTGGAGCCAACATACAGTGTAAGGGCGGGAAGAAAGCGTGTCTTCCCTCTCTTGCCGGGTTTGTGTCTTGCTGTTTGCAGCCACCATGAACAGCTACTCCCCCTGCCACGCCGCGCTGTCTCAGAGCCAGCTGAGTATGGATTGAAACCTCCAAGAACTGTAAGAAATAAACCTTTCCTTCCCTAATTTTGGGCATCGGGTGTTTTGTCTCAGCAATGAGAGAAAAGCAACTAAGACACACAGAGAATGTACACCTGTTCCAGTGGGCTTTCTCTTTCTTCCATTTTTGTTCTATGGGGGCCACAATGAATAGAAAAATGAAAAGCTGACATATGATGCATAGCAGAATGAAAACTCGTGTAGGATCAGTCAGTATGTATTCAGTACCCACAGATCACACATGCTTGCATGCAATATAGAAAAGGAAAGTTTTTTTTTTTTTTTTTTTGCGGTACCGGGGATTGAACTCACCTCACGCCTGCCAGGGCAGGCACTTAAGGCACTGAGCCAAACTCCCAGCCCTGGTTTTTTTGAGGCAGGGTCGCACCATGTAGCTCAGGCCGGCCTTGGGCTTGCGTGGTAGCCCAAGCCAGCCTCGAACTCACAATGCTCCGCCTACCTCAGCCTCCCGAGTGCTGGGATTAAAGGCGTGCGCCACCACGCCCGGCTAGGAAAGTAATTTTTAACCTACTCTTCAACAAAGAAAAGTCAGATTGGAGAAGATGAGGAAGCATGGCACTGTCAGATGTGGTGGGCTCTGAACAAGTGACTTCAAAGTGCTTCCCTGTGGTTTGAAGGGTTAGTCTCGAAGTTTCATAAAAACCTTACATTTGCTCTGAAATCTCACCATGTGAGGGCACCCATTCCATCTCTAGAGACCACATCCTTTGCAGTGTCATGGGAAACAGACGAAATGGAAAGAGAAAAAGCTCCAGAGAAATGGCGTGGTGGCTGTCTAAGGTGGGTACTGTAGAAAGACTGGGGGAACTCCAACCCCCTTAACACATCCACAACCATCACTTCTACCATATATGCAACTTTCTTGAAATAGCTTTCCTGTCACTGTGCTGCAAAAACACAAACAGCATCAATGGGGTGGTACAGGAAATGCTGCTGGCTGCCCATCCTATCCCAACTCTGCACACATCTGCACGTCCTTCCCAACTGTGACTCTTAGCTCCAGGTTTGCTCCACCACCGGAGCCTCGCTGCTTACTCATGTGGCAGGCTGGAGGTGGCAGGCAGTTGCTGCTGCTTGGGAAGAGCCTTGGTGACAGGTGGGAGTCCATGGGTGAACACCCCAGCTCCACGGCCCTTTGGGGCCTACGTGGAGGCACTAGTTCCCAGGACCGCCCTGTGGAATCCAGCTCCATCTGCCTGCAGCGCTAGCTTAGTAATTCTCTGTGAGTTCCATTCTTCCCTTCCCCTTCTCAGTTCTCCGTGGGATCACTTCACAGACTGCTTGTGCCTGAAACCTCGTGTCAGAGTCTGTGGAGAGACCCAAACTGAGACAGATGGCAATAATACCAAATTTTTAATTTTACTGATGAGATTTAATAGGGCTCTAATTCTGTTGAAAGGAATGCCAAGTGTTCTGTTACGTCTTGTTTTTTTTTTTTTTCCCCAGTAATTGTGGCACTGTGCTGCTATTCCACTGCACTGAAGCCCTTTGGATCGAAATGTGCAGCTGATACTACTATACAAAGTAATGTTCCCATTTTAAAAGAGTAATGAGTCTTAGCTACTTAATAAATATAACTCTTGTAGTTAATAAATTCAACTCTTTGTATTTATCAAATTTCTTGCAAACATTAACTAATATATTTCCTCATTTTCAAGTGGATTAATCACCTAATCTGGTATTATAAATCCATATCAATTTTTCAACTTGATCAGTATACATTTTGAAAGTAGCGTTCAAGTTAGTAATATGGTTCCAGACCAGTATCCTTACAACTAGTTTTATTTACTAAAGATAAAAGAACTGAAAATTCTGGGCAAGAAACCTTTTCCTAAAATGATAAAAATCTGTTGAAAACGTATGATAATCATTCCTCTTCAGTAATACTAATCATGCTTACAGTTTAACAGTTTCATTTAGCATTTCTGATATATACATAAAATACAAGTCAAAGCACTTTATAATGTTTTGACTTCGCTACTATATGTAATTTCTCATGTATTGAAGCAAAAATCGGATATTAAAGAGTAAATATTTTACAACAATTTTCTTTTGAATGCTATCTTATTTCCTACATAGGATAAGACAGACAAACACCTTTTCATGGTCATTACACAGTTACAGGATAATGTTTTATTCGAGTCATTGATAGTAATCTTACTAACATCACTGATAACATTCATTAATTTGTGGTGCTTTCGCCACAGTATTTTGGATGACTGAGGTAGCCAATGTGTAATTCAATGCCTTGCTCACTGGCTGTTGCTACTTTTCAGTTGTTTATAAACCCATGTTACTGGCTGACTGTAACTACGGCTCCATCTGTTGCACAATCCTGGAAAAGGAAAAAAGTATTCCTGTGGAATAATTTTTTTAAGGGTTTCAAGTTTTGACAGCCCTTGGTGTTCATTGTCTGTATATTTGGAAATAAATTTTCCACTCAATGCTTCACTCCCCAGAGCTCCAGTGTCATGTAGAAACAACTGCCTTGCAATGAAAATTTCACAGCTGATTATTTACCACTTTGGAGTTAATCTAGGTCCCTCTACATATAATGTCGACACCCAACAAATTATTTAAATTTCTTATATTAATAATGTGTTACACAGTTGACATTTTTTCTCCCGTTACTTAGATTGCTACAACGTGTTATAATTTGTACTGTTCTGTAAGAATAGGACTTCAAGGCCACTGGATTAAAATTCAAAACAAATTTCAGGAATGATATTGATCTTCAAAGTTTAAATCTGTCTTTGTCAACTCTCTTTTTGAAGTGTTCACAATAATGACAAACTCATCTCTGAGATAAACTAGGAAAAGGTTACTGTATAGCATTGTCTTATTATATAGATAAGTTCAAACATTCAACTTGGCACCACAGTACTTTCCTACACTAAACATTAGAGTGAAGAGCATTACTTCACGTTTTGCAAATGTCTTTAATATCTGGCTAAATAGAAATCTCCAGGTACTATTTGCTTTGTTTTTAGTTTGTTGTGATATTGTTTTGACTGAAATATATATGGAAAATATCTCATACAACTAGGGAGTTGAAAAAGCAAGCATTTTGATAGCCTTTTTAGATAACAAGGGCATTGTTTTTATGATATTACAACATAACCTAAGTGTTAGTTTCTTAAACATTAATCACAATGAGGAATCAGAAATCATAACAATGAACTTTTTGTACTTTGTACTCTAAAATTTACTGGTTTGTCTCACAGTTTAAATTGCTCTTTCATGATTTCATAACATTAGGCACTGGTCAACTGGAAAATACTGGTTCACAATTTTTGCAGTTTTTCCAAGTGTACAGTGGGAAACTCCATTAAACACTGGTTAAGAGTGGAAAAGAAAAATGCATTAGCATCACTAGGAAAGTGACTCTGGTCCTGTGGAGCCCCTATGTGGGTCATAAATTCTGGCTCACACCTTGAGAATCAGTCTTCTGCTTGCTATTGGGAACCAAGGGCGCCTACAAACACAACAGACTTTTACACTATCTCTTTTCTACACAATAACCTATTGCATGAACCTAAAGAAAATGTCAACAGTTACTATTAGATAACATATGAACAAACCACGTAAAAAGCCTAAAGGAGCTGGGCATGGTGGAGCACGCCTTTAATCCCAGCACTCGGTAGACTGAGGCAGGAGGATCCTTGTGAGTTTGAGACCAGCTTGGGCTATAAAATGAGTTCAAGCCCAGTCTGAACTGCATAGAGACCCCGTCTCAAAAAATAGGACTGAGGATTTAGCTCAGTGGCCTAATCACCTGCCTGGCAGGTGCGATGTTGTGAGTTCGATCCCCGGTACCAAAAACAAAAAAATTAAAAAAGAAAAGCCTGAAGAAAATAAGAATCACCTATACTGCTGCCTTCTAGAAATAATTAATGTGAACATTTGGACCCACTGGAATCTCTCTCCGAGCAGGTTATGTTGTACTGGTTTACAAATCTCAGATTTAGCGCGTTGGCTGGCTTTTATAAGCGTTAAAAAATATATTTCACAGTATGCTGTACATAAGTTTTGCAACTTGTCCTTTTCTTTTAGCCCTGGAATTTCCCCCTGTGTATTCTTTCAAAAATTTTAAACTATAATCATATAAAATTTCGGGCTCAAAAATCACTTGCAAAAGCTGAACTTTAGCAAAAACTAATTTCATTAAGTAAAACGTGGGCAAACAGGGTGCAGCTATACGACCCTGGGCTCTGCGACTGGAAGAACTGTCAGCCCCGGCACCTCAGAGCCCTTAGGGACAAGAGGGGACACCGGACCCCGAACCGGCGCTCTCCGCCCACAACGCCTGCGCGCCCCGAGCTGCAAGGGCCTGCGCGGACGACTGAGGACGCGCTGAGCGACCTGTCCGGGGAGAGGTTAAAGGTCGCGAGGGCGGGACCAGACACTTGCGGAGCGGCCGGGAGCCGCACCTCCACCCTTCCCGAACTGTCTCATTCCTTTCCAAGCAGCGCGGCGGCCTTGGGACAACGCCGGAGGGGCGGGCCCCGCGCTGCGGACGCACTTCCCTTCTACGGAGGAAGGACGGGCGCCGGCCCAACGGGTGAGCTAACCGGCCGCGCATGCGTGGTCAGCCCGGCGACCCTGGAGCGGCTTCGCGGCGCCGGATTCGCCGCCCCGCCGGGAGTGCGCCTGCGCGATCGCCCGGGCTCTCCACCTCCGCTTCCCCTCCCCCTAGGCCCCCCGCGGGGGCTTCGGGCCCGGCGGGACCATGTTCACCAGCACCGGCTCCAGTGGGCTTTGTGAGTACCGGCTCCCGGCATCCTGGCAGCTTCCTACGCGCCACCCTGGGTACCTCTCTGATGAGGCTGGTGATGGTGGGGACCCTCGGATTTGCTGGAGGTTGGGGGCCCTGCCTGTCATCCCCGCGCCCCAACCTTGGTAGTTTGCTGCCCTTGGGGCCCTAACCTGCCCCCACCTCAGCGTGGAGTGGCATTGGGCAGAGGGTCCCCCCGCCAGCGCGCCCCCAGCGGCACCTCTGGTGCGACGCGCAGCCGCCCCCGCGCAGCTGCAGGTGGGCTGGGCAGGTGGGGTCGGGCTGGTGCCCGGCTGTACTCTGGGCCCCGGCCCGTGCCCTTGGCGGCGTGAGTGCCAGGCTGGAAGAAGAGGTGTCCCGGAGGAGTCGATGCTGGAAGCCTGCCCCTTGCCCTGTCGCCGTCCCCATTCATTGAGGCTACAGTGGGGACCAAACCAACTCTTCTCCCCACATCCAAATGTCACCCTCTGTTTCAGTAGCTGACTCCCTGCGTTTTACTTGGATGTCCTCTTCCCCAGTCTCTCCGAAGAGTTTTTAGACCAACAAAAACAGATCAAAGTGCTTTAAAGTAGAGGGAAGTTAGGAAGTCCTTTGGAAAGAGGGCGCGTGCCTGACTGCTGGATGCGCTGCGTTTTACTGGCGCGTCGTCGCGGTCGGCAGGCGGAGGCGGAGGAGTCGATGTATACAGCCTTGCAAACAACTTTTTCACTTGACGTGGTGTTTAATTGACTTTCTGTAAAGTGGACAGTGTTTTGACCAAACAGCCCTGATGTTAAGCGCTGTTACTCCGGCAGTGAGCTGTTTAAACGGCTACAGATTCGCGTTGCTTATCGCTGTTACTGCTTCCTATCTCTGCACGTGCCGTTAATGTTGCCACAGCACAGGAACGCCTGACATTTCCAGATAGTTTCCAGGTTTTACTGTGAATGTCAGGAATCTCTTCTGAGAATTTGTGTCGTGGTCTCAGGGTTACTGTCAGAACCGCAGGCACACTTTTAAGTCTTCCTCACTTTTCAACTGCTTAGGTTTTGAAGTGACTTTCACAGTTATGATAGCCCCTGTTTCTTAATTTGATAATGTGAAGGTCCTTCGGGACTCATTCATGCATTCACTTCAGGGACCTTTACAACTCCAAACAAATTTATCTTTTCCAAACTACCCTTGGGATGAAGAACACCATGACTGTTGATGAAGCTGACAGTTCAGGAAGGTGGTGTGGTTCTCCTAAGATCACAAGAGACTGACTGATGAATATAATGTTAACAGTAGGATGCTTCAGTTTTAATTGTTCTTTATGCAGAATTTTGAGTTACCGTTGCTGACCAAAATACATATAAAAACATTTCAGAAGGCAAGAGAAATCTGCAATTAGTTGCTGTACCATGTGAACCATGAGATTATGTGGGCAAGGGCTATTCAAATTTTAAAACAGGGTAACTCTGTGGAAGGTAATACTTTATTACCTGGGGCACAGCTAGGTGACTTTTTTTTTTTTTTTTTCCAGCACGGGGGATTGAACTCACAACCTCGTGCCTACTAGGGCAAGCGCTTAAGGCACTGAGCCAAACTCCCGGTCCTGGTTTTTTTTGAGGCAGGGTCGCACTATGTAGCTCAGGCCGGCCTTGCACTCGCGTTGTAGCCCAAGCTGGCCTCCAACTCACAACGCTCCGCCTACCTCAGCCTCCCGAGTGCTGGGATTAAAGGCATGCGCCACCACGCCCGGCTAGCTAGGTGACTTTTGCGAGCCTAACAACTTTCTTGAGAGAGCGCTGGCCCAGAGGATCCTCCTCAGCTGTCCTCATGTTTCTCTAAACTAAGTGTATCTCATGTAAAAGTTGGAAAGTTTGCCCTTCCTCTCCTTTAATGGCTGTTTTTTGTGCTTGTTAATATTTTGGGGAAGTGCTGTGGTTGAACTGTGTAAGGTGCAGGGAACACAATAATCAACAAGTCTTTGTTTTGTGAGACAGGGTCTCACTGTAGTTCAGACTGGTTTTAAACTCAGTGTGTGGCCCAGGCTGGCATAGAACTTGTAACAATCCTCTCACTTCAGCCTCCTGAGTGCTGAGATTACAGGCCCATTCCAACAAGGCTGGCTGCCTTGATAAACATGTCTTGACCCTAGAGTTTATGGCATTTACAGTGGAGTTTAGGCACAGTTTCACCAGGACTGGTCATTTAACAAATCTGCATGTTATCAGTTACTGTACTTCAAAATTTTTCTCTGACAAAGTTACCTTCCTAGAGAGAAGGGATTTCCTTTCCATAAGAAACTGTGAGCCTTCTGTCAGTCAAACTTCTGCTCCTAAATAAGTACCCTGAAGAAGAAGAATACATCCGGTTAACCCTGCCCTCAAGGGTGGAGAGTCATGGTCTCCTTTGAGGAAGAAATCTCCTCCTTTTGCTCCACCTGCATCTCCCCCAGATTTGTGCTTAGAAGATAGTGATGTTTTAGTTAAACTTGTTTTCCTGTTTTGTGTCATTCATCCATTCATTCTTCAGGTGTCTGTTGAGTAAGAGGACATAAAGTGGTCAACAGGGTGAAGGAGGCCAGTGTCAGACAGGTTCACAGAGAATGCACGTGCTTTCACACAGTGACCCGTTAGGCGGTGTCGCTGAGGTTGGAGTGTGCTGGGCACTGCTTTCCAGTGCATTGCCAGGGAAGAGCTCTGAGAAGGTGACACTGGAGCTGAGAGCCAAAGAGTGTGAAGCGACCAGCCACATTAGAGCTTGTTAGGAAAAAAACTTCCTTTTGAAGAAAGGGGACACAGGAGCAAAGCCTGAAGCAGGTACAGTAGGGTGTTTTCTAGGTGCTAAAGAAAGCTGGTGTGGCCAGGGCAGTCCATCAGGGCAAGGGCATTTGTGACCATTTCTTTGAAATTGCCTTGCTGCCTGCCCCCTCATGTGGTTAAGACTGGGTAAAGTTGCATGGAAATAGTGTTCATGACTTATCTCAGACGCCCACTTGTAGGCTAGTGCTGTCACTCAACTCTGTTGAGTAATACATGCATCATTTATTACATTGCGTTTATTAATAACATACGCATTACTTTTCACTTCACAGTATATTCACTGTGCAAAGATGCATTCCGCCAACACTAATTGCATGGTTAATGTAGCCCAAGTGCAGCTTGCCTAGTTTCCAGAGGAAAAAATTAAAAAGAAATGAACAACTGCTCAGTGTGGTGGATTTATTGCAGGAGATGGGCCAGTGGGCATAGTTCTTAAAAAGACGACTTCCCACTGCAGGTGATGCTTGCACAGAGTTCTGAGGGTCGAGTAAGAGTTTGTGAGACATAATGATGGGGAGAAGTCTTCTGTGAGGGTCAGAGCATGGCAAAGAGGCAAGAGGGAAGGAGTTCGGGGATGGCTGTTTATAACTGGAGAGGGAAGCTCCAGTGTGCTGTGGAATTGTCAGAGGGCAGTGGAAGGTGACAAGAATTAGAGATAGGACCTGTAGACATGTTAGCATTTGGAGGGAAGCAGAACTGGAGAAACAGCTGAGGAGGAGAGAGTCTCAGAGGAGTGGCTAATAGCCTTACACACTGCAGAAGAGCCCGAGAAGGGACTTTCTGGGAAAGAAAGAGGCCACCTAGAAACTCTGTCAGAGCCGGGCGTGGTGGCGCACGCCTTTAATCCCAGCACTCGGGAGGCTGAGGTAGGCGGAGTGTTGTGAGTTCGAGGCCGGCTTGGGCTACAACGCGAGCACAAGGCTGGCCTGAGCTATGTAGTGCGACCCTGCCTCAAAAAACCAGGGCTGGGAGTTTGGCTCAGTGCCTTAAGCGCCTGCCCTAAAAAAAAAAACACTCTTGTCAGGTAGCTAGTGCAGGAGTCAGGGAGCGAAGCGTGGAGGGGCTGGCTGAGGGCCGAGTGGGGTGGAAAGCCGAGACCACGGGCTTGGGAGGCACCTTGAGGAAAATCAGTCATGAAGTGCGGGCCAGTGAGTCGGACTTGGCCTTGGCTGCTGGTGCAGAAAAGTTTCTTAAAGTTGAGAGAAAACTTAGTTCATTGGAACAGTGTTGGGCAAGACCCAGCTGAGGGTGCGAGGTGACGGGGGAAGTCCTGGGGAGCAGGAGGAGGGGACTGCCGTCCAAGGCCTAAGGTGTGGGTGCTGCTCATTGCCAGGGGACGGGAGCTGGGAGTTTACTCTTGCTGATGGAACAGTGGTTTCTAAATGCTGCTCTCCTGGCTACAAAATGTTAATCAAAGTAACATTTTCAGAGTTATACTTTCCTGGGTCCCATTCATAGGGGACAATGTGTGCATCAGAAATCTGGAGTTTTTGAAAATTTTTTTTGTTCCAGGGCCTCACATATGCTAGACAAACTCTATCATTGAGCTACCTCCTTGGCACCCAAAATCTGTATTTTACAAGGCTCCCTAGGCAAGTTTAATGAGTAAACAAGGTTAGGTCAAGGCAAGAGGTTGACGAGCAGGAAGGACAGAGAGAGGCCCAGTTAAGGCAGAAGCAGACAAGCCAGGCGTGGTGGCACACGCCTTTAATCCCAGCACTCGGGAGGCTGAGGTAGGAGGAGCGTTGTGAGTTTGAGGCCGACTTGGGCTACAGTGTGAGCGCAAGGCTGGCCTGAACTACATAGTGCGACCCTATCTCAAAAAATTAGGGCCAGGAGTTTGGCTCAGTGGCTTTAGAGCCTGCCTGGCAGGCGCTATGTTGTGAGTTTGATCCCCGGTACCACAAAAAAATAAATAAATAAATAAATAAAAATAAAAAAAATAAAAGGTAGTAGCAGACAGGGTGGACAGGATGGAGAAGAGAATTGGTAAAGGTGTTTGCTCAGCCAGGATGGGTCAGTCAGGTGTGTTGGATTGGGGGAGGGGACAGAAGAGGAGGTGAAGGTGACTCCAGTTTATGACATGGGCAGCTGGGTAAATCATGAGGCAGTTGGGAACGCAGAGAAGGAGGAGCTCAGTTCAGGGGAAGAGCAGTTCAGTCTTGGTCCTGTGCGACATTGAAGTCTGCAGAGTCCAGTTGGAGATACACAGGGGCCACCTGAGGACAGTCTGGAGCTAGCGTGGGCATGGTGAGGTGGGTGAGGACTGCACAGGCGGTGGGTAGGGCTAGCGTTAGGAGCTGAGGACAGAACTTGAGGCTGGTCTGTCGTGCGAGAGATGGGTAGAGAAGAGACGGCAGAGCAGGGGCTTTCTAGAAGCCAGGTCTTCCTCCCCAGTCCAATTGGATGTGCCCAGTGCACAGTAAATACGCATTCCTGGGTTTCTTTACTCTCGTCCCAAATGCCCGATGGCAAGAGGTGGAGCCTTCCTGGTTTCCAGTGTGTCAGCTCCTGCCTGGCATCTCATTCTGCCATATGCAGTTTGGAACCTGCTGTTCATTATCCCAATTGCAATTTCACCCAGACTCAGGCAGTTCCCTTCTCACTGAGCCAAACCCTAGCTACAGTATTAATTTTGGTGGCTAAACTGAGCTGAGCCCTTGGCTTGGTTTCTCAGTTAAGTTTCTAGGGCTTAGCCATTCTTTGGCAGTATTTCCATTTCATCTCTAGCCTCAAGACTATTATTCCCAGTTTTTCCCCATCCCACCCTCAACCTGTCCAGAAAGTCAGGGCTGTCACCCAGGTCCCCCTGTGTTTTCTGCTTCCTCCCCTGCCCTGTTTCTGGCCACATGCAGCTTGTTCCTTTTCTAGATTTAAAGGAGCGAAGGAAGCCCCCTTCTCCTCTCAGAGGCCCACCTTCCACCCGCTGTTAACGGTTTCCTTTCTCGCACCACTGGCTTCTTTACCCTCCTGTCTTTTGAGAGAGTGGCCCTGGCACATGGTTGGAGCTGACTCTTTCCCTTGTGGTTCCTTGGGGGCTCCCAGAGCCAGGCCAGGAGCCTCTCACCTACTGCTCTCTTGAGCTGGGTGTGCATCTTTATTCTGATGTCACACAGCCTGCCCCTTAGGCCTCTGATGATGGAAAGGAAGATGAAAAGAGTTAGTACTGCAAACTCCTAGAATTCTGCCCCACGAAATGCTCAGTCAGGCTTACCTATTAACTGGATCTTTTTTCTGAGCCTTCTTGAAGGTACAAAAGCTTTCCCCCTCCATTTACCCTTACCTCTGTCTTACTTCTGTCTTCCGTCAGGCAATCTTCTCAATTGCATTTTAAAAGACAACCTTCACTTGTCTCCCCGCACGTCCCAGCCCTTTCTAGTTCCTCTGATAATTTTTGATGCTACCCACTGTGTGTGGCAGACCAGTGTTCCTGGCTCCACGCAGCTGGCATCTGCCTTACTGCAATGGGAAAGCTGCTATGGACAAGGTGATGAGTGTTACCCACACCAGTAAATCACCTGTGTGCTTCTCAGTCCTCATCATAGTGGAATGTCGTCTTGCATCTGGCCTTAATGATTATTTTTTTTTTCTAAAATTCTTTACTGATTGACTTTTTGTATGCTTTCTGTATTTCTTGGTTCTCTTCATTTCTCCTGACCACATCTACTTAGTTTCTTTTGTACCCTCAGGTTATGCTGGATTTGGCGTTAATGGATTAATGGTTAATTTAGGAGAGCAGCGTCAGTGTGCTGTTAAGGGTGAAACCTGCTTTCTTAGAGCTAAAGAATGAATCAGGGGTAGAGTGTAAGTAGACAGGAGGGATCCCGGTGTGTTTGGACAGCTAGGCGAATCTGAGTAAGACACAGCTGTTCACAGAATTTTGATAATTCAGATGCTTATCTATATCCCAGTTACTGTGCTAACTAAAATTCACACAGCACCAGTATGGGAACCAGCACAAAAGGTCAGCTCCAAGTGGGACATACAGTGTTCAACTGAGCTGGAACTTTTTCCAGGGTGAAATTGTTACCTGATCTAAAGTTTTGTTAAGGAGCCTTGAATGAAGTTGGAAAGGCTCAATGAGCCCATCCATGGTCTACTGGTGTCAGCCTGAATTCAGAGATGGGCAAGCCCTAAGGTTGGTGGGGACATTCGAAGTGTACACCATGCCTTCCTTCCAGCTAAAGACCCCAGGCACGCCCTCTGTCCCCAACACGAGGCTGAGGCGGGCACCTCTGGTATTTCTCACGTCGCTTCTGTTTTCATGTTGCCTGGAACGATCACACCATATTCATAGTGGGATATTCTTTTTTAAATCCATGTTTTACAGTGTTCAATACACAACTTGTGGAGGTGATCGGAATGCTTCATTTTGGTTTCTCATCGTTTGGCATTTATTTAGTTGGAAGCAGTGTGCCCATATGAAAAGGTGTCAGGCGTTACGACTGCCCCTTCACTCTTCGATTCATTGATTCCCTAGATACTTGATTAATGAGCTTTTCTGTGGGCCGGCCACTCTTCCACGTTCTCAGGATTTAGTAGGAATTAAAAGACCAAGTGTACATTCAAGTGGTGTTAATCTTACGAAGCTATGAAACAGAGGCTCAGTTTAAACATTAAAAGTGCCCTGTTCACCATTTTAATAATGAACACTTCAGTTTTCATTCAGTTAAAGATGTTTTTTCCCCTTCTTCCTCCCATTTAATCCTGTTGGCAACTTTTGCAAGTTGTACATTTTTTTGGAGCCTTTCTTTGGGAGACAGCAGTCCTTGCCTTTTGGTATCTTAGTGGAAACTCTGATAATTAATCATTTTGTTTTAGTTGGGTTTCTCTTTTTTTGGACCAAGAATAATTTGGCCTGTTTTTGTGTGTGTGTGTGTGTGTGGGGGGTAGTAGGGGATCCTGGAGATTGAGTACAGAGCCTTCCTACTGAACCAACAGTCCCCAATCTTTTTGGCACTAGGGACTGGTTTTGTGGAAGACAGTTTTTCCATGGATTGGGGTAGGAGGAGGTAATGGTTTTGGGATGGTTCAAGCACATTACATTTATTGTGCGTTTTATTTGTTATTACATTGTAATATATAATGAAATAATTATACACCTCAGTATAATGCAAAATCAGTGGCCATGCAGCTAAATGGACTCATTGGTCTGATGGGAGACAGTGATACCCAAAGTGTGTTGCTTATGTCCTGTCTACTTTAGTCTGATTTTGTTTGCTGTCACTGCAGACAACCCTGCTCCACAAAGATAGGGTGTTGGAAATGGAAGCAGGCTTTTTAGTGCCTTTGTGGCGCTCTCAGGATATTCCACCTTGACTAATCTAGTATATATGGAGATTTGAAGTTGTCTCAAAAATACTTTTAAGGCCACCATCATTTGCAGTCTTAAGCAATTGCTATTCTAGCATGGACAAAGTTATTTCACCTGGCTTAATAAAAAATAGGTTGTGAGTCTATTCTTTTCCAATTCAGGGGTCTTTTATGGTTGCAAAGTAATTCTTAATTCTTTTGAAATGTAAGACAGGTAATCATGCTGGTAAAAAGAGAGCCCTGGCTCAGTCATTCAAAATCTCTGCTAATGTTTGAGACACATCAAAAATGTCAATGTTCAATTATTGCTTCCATAATTCCAGTTTGGTTTTGAATGCAGCCACTTTTTTTGCTGACTTGAACCAGTTGTTTTTCTCCCCTGAAGTGACAGCTTGAGTTTGTTGAGCAGGTTGAATATGTCACATGAATAAGGAAGTTTTGTGACCCACTGTGTGTCACTACAGTGTATTGCCAGTGGTGACTTTTTCTAAAAGAAATTTATGAGTGACTCATAACTAAAGAACTCTGGCCAGTGCTTACCTTTAGAAGGCTATCTCACAGCTGGGGATTTAGCTCAGTGGTGTAAGTGCCTGCCTGGCAGGTGCGAGGTTGTGAGTTTGATCCCTGGTACAAAAAAAAAAAAAAAGGCTATCTCACTTCTGTGTATAAAAAAAAGACATGTGTGCTGTGTCCATCTCCTCACAGAGCTGTGCATACAGATGTGTGTTAAGACCATGAGCTTTGTTACGGTTTATATCTAGATGTCCCCACAAAGCCTCATGTGCTCATAGGTGGGGCTGGATCATGGGTGTGTGATACTGGATCAGCCCATGATGGGTTTATAGCTGGGGGGTGATGCTGGGAGGTGCAGCCCGGTGGAAGCAGGTGGATCACTTTGGGTGTGACCTGGGTGTGTATATATATCACTCCTGCTTTGCGTGTTTACTGCTTCCTGCCTGTCATGCTGTGGACTGTTTCTCCTCTGCTTTGCTTTCTTGCCTTGGAGCCAGCTGACTATGGATTAAAATCTCTACAGACAACTGAAATAAACCTTTTCTTCTCTGACGTGGGTGTCAGGTGTTTTGTCCCAGCATTGAGAAAGTAACTAAGACATACTTTAACATAGTTGTTAATTTTAATTGCATCCTACAAAGCATTGTTAAGTTCAAGTACCATGTTTTGGCTAGTCAGCACTTCTTTATGGCTGCCACAGTGCGGAGACTCACATTCAGAAGTGACCTTTTTAACTGTAGTGAAACCAGAAAGCCATTGAGCCATGATGGCTGCTTTGTCCCTGTATAAAACATAAAATGACAAGTTGTTTTCCTGTTATATAATCATTATCATTCAAAGACTGGACTGGCTTCTGCAGTTGTGGTTTTAGTTGGCGACAAAGGTGCACATGACATATCCTCATGCACAGCCTCCTGAAAAATACATCACACAAAAGCAAGTGTCTTTGCCTTGTTGCAGCAGTAAACTTGTAAACCTGGATTGCATACCGCAGTACCACAGTGACCCATCCTGTCTAGTTACTGTGCTAGATGAAGGAAGAACATATTCCACCTTTTGAACTGCAGCCTCTCCTGAAAGCTCATGATGAATGTCATTAGCTGCAGGTAGGATCGGCTTTTCACCATTAGCCACTGGGAGTGATGCTCTTAGTACAGACACATTTGATGAAATAGTAGCCTTCAATAATTGCTTTTGTTCTTTGTCTTCAGTTTTTTCTTCAAAGGCTTCACTTTGCACAGTGCTTGGTCTCCATGTGGTAAAGCAGGCTTGGAGAATCAGTCACCTGTTTCAGTGAATCCATAATTCAAGTGGGGTTCTTGATATTTTCTTTTAAATGCAGCTTTCTTTTTTTTTTTTTTTTTGGCAGTCTTAGTTTTTTGCTGTCTCATCACTGGGTCTTTCCCCCTTTTTAAAGAAGTTCTCCAGCGATGTTTGTGTTTTACGCTTTTTGGCTGGGGTTTGCTTGTGGACTGACTAAAACTAACAGAGACAAATGTGCAGTGCAGGAAAGAGGCATAGATAGAAGTGGTACATGAGATAATGGGCAGACCATGTGTAGACTAAAATAAGTGTTGAATTCTGACTTAAAGCCTACTGCAACATGGAGCTGTACAATTGAAGTTCATCAGTTCACTTGTCTGCAAACCCTGGCACCTGGGGCAGCGTAAATGTCACTGCTACCCGCTGATAGAATTTTGACGTGAATCTATAAGCAGCTGATTTATTATGATCGGTTTGTAGTCAAACTTCTCTGCTCATGTTAATCTGTATTTGCAACTGCTCCTCAGCTCTAGCATCATTGCCTCAGCTCTACCTCAGATCATCAGGCATTAGATTCTTATAAGGAGCAAGAAACTTAGTTCCCTGGCATGGGCAGGTCACAGTAGGGTTCTTGCTCCTATAAGAATCTATTGCTAGCCAGGTGTGGTGGCGCACATGTGTAATCCCAGCACTTGGGAGGCTGAGGTAGGAGGAGTGTTGTGACTTCGAGGCTGGCTTGGGCTACAACACAAGCACAAGGCTGGTCTGAGCTACATAGTGTGACCCTGCCTCAAAAAAGTAGGGCCGGGAGTTTGGTTTAGTGGCAGGTGTGAGGTTGTAAGTTTGATCCCTAGTGCAGCAAAAAAAAAAAAAAAAAAAAAAAAAAAGGAATCTATTGCTGCTGCCGGTCTGATAGGAGGTGGAGTTCAGACAGTAATGGGGTGATTTGGAGTGGCTGTAATACAGATGAAAGTAACTCGTTTATCCCCCACCATTCACCTCCTGTGCAGCTGGGTTTATGACAGGCCAGTGGACCTGGTTCCAGTCTGTGGTCTGGGGTTATGAGCCTGCACTGAGCCCTTTTTTATTTTGAGGCAAGGTGTCTTTAAGTTGCCCAGACTGGCCCGTTTAAGGGTGATGAGTTTCTCTGCATTTCTCTTCTAACCAGGCCTGGGTTACCCAAACCATCCATAACTTCCTTTAAGGCCAGATGTTGGGAATGAGTTATTCCCCACGTTTCTTAAGTTTTTTGGACCTGTACTTCTGAAATTCCCAAGAAGCATAATATTTATTCATGAATTTTAGCCAAGAATGAAGCAAAGACATTAACCAAGGCAGGGAAGATGCTTTTAAAAATGTTTCTTTTCATTTTAAAAGTGAGATTAACCACTTTATAGAAAATTTGGAAAATACATATAAGTGCTGTTAGCATTTCAGTTAATTTTCATGTTTTCTCAAATGTTCATGTTTTTGTTTTACAATAACTGCTTATTGTAAAGGCAGCACATGTTTGTCAAAGAAACTTCTGAAATGTACACAAGCACTAAGAAGAAATAAAATGGCATTGACATTTGAGTGTTTACTCTGTTTTTCCAGTGCAAAAATGAGAAACCAAGTTAAATAAGTGCAAATAAACTTATCACACAGAAATATTACTTTGTGATTTGCTTTTATTTTGCACAACAGAACTTTAAAAATACAATCATAACAACTATTGTGTGTTCTGTTCTTTTATATTCTTCTTTTCTTCTTTCTTAGAAACATTCCCTCAGTATACTATTCTTGTAGAATTAGGTAATTTTTCCCTGCTTTTTCCCTATTATAGTAATGCCAAGAGCATCTTAAATTTCAGATATTCCTAGAAGTAAAAGCAGGTTAAATAAAGTACATTGTCTTATAACTTTTGGTACACACTACAAAATTCCAGCCCCAAAGGATGGTGCTAATTTAAAACTTCAGCAAATTAAGGGAAAAATTGCTTTACGTATTACACTGAATTTTTACAGCTGCCCCACAAATAAGTATGTTGAGGCTCAGAAAGTAATTTGCCTAAGACCATGCAGCTGGTATGTAGAAGAGCTGAATTTCAGCTAGCTTTGCCTGCCACTATAGCTTGTATTTTTAATTTTTTTGTTTTTTGAGACAGGGTCTCACTATGCAGCCTAGGTTGTCCTTGAACTCACTATGCAGCCTAGGCTGACCTTGAACTTGCAGTGATCCTCTTGCCTCTGTCTCCTGAGTGCTGGAATTACTGGTGTGTGCCACCACACCTAGCTCATACCCAGTACTTTTTCCACTGTATCATTCCATGTTGACAGTTTAGTTCCTTTAATGGAAAATGGCTATGGTGATATGACATAAGCCTTAGGACAACTGTCTAGGGAAAGAATCATAATTTAAGTAAGAATTCTACATATCTCCATATAATTTCTTATCATTTTTTTGGTTAGTAACTAGTAGAGGTGATTGGAAAATACAGTGAATGTTTAAATTAAAAAAATTATTATCATTAAAAGACATTGCCATGAAAGCCACCTCAAAATCCTCCCCCTTGGACGCACATCCCATTCCTGTCACTTTGTGAAGTGGTTCTGGAAGTCCTCTTATGTTTGGTTGTGCTGTTTGGTGACCTCAGTATTCTGAATTGGTTTGAAATGTTTACTTTTCATGGTCATTTTGACTTTGGGGAGCCAGAAGGAGCCAGAACTGTCGTGGTGCCAGATCTGATAAATGATGTTCATCGGCTCCATCATAATGTTTTTAGGAGTCTGCCTTTCTGTTGGATGGCTCTCAGCAGCAATATTCATTCAATGTTTGATCACACCTCATAAGAACATGAAAGAGGACTTCTAGAACTGCTTCAGAAAGTGACAAGAATGACAATACAGGAGTTCAAAGCAAGGGAGAGTTATTTTGAGGTGATTAATGTCAATGTGTCTTTTACTATAATCTTTAAAATTTAATCATTCACCATACCTTTCAGTGAGATCTTGCAGGTGTAATCTACTGTGACTTTTTCTCACAGTGCCCTTACTATGAGCCAGCTAGGCACCGTTCTAAGAAATTTACATGTATCATTTAGTTCTCAGAACAACCCTATGGGTTAGGTACAGTTACTTTCTGCAGTTTGCGGGTCAAGAAACTGAGGCACAGAAATTTAAGTGACTTTACCAAGGCCACCTAGGTAGAAAGGAGCAAGACTAGAATCCAAACCCAGGCAATCTGGCCTCAAGTCTGTGGTGCGCACTGCTGTTTCTCTGCCTCCAAAATACCTGTCTCCGTGGGTCTCTCCTGACTGCTGAGATCTTCCTAGGCTGAGGATGAAATACTCGCTTGAGTTAGCAGTGGAGCTCGTGTCTCAGTCCCTGCCGCAGCATCAGTGCGTTCTGGCAAGTTCCATCCTGCTTACTCTGCTTGGCCCGATGGCTTTCAATCCAGGCGTCTCCTTCCCACATCAGAGCCAAGGTCTACTTTGCTTTCCGTAGAGATGTTTCTGCCCAAGTAGGACTTTTTGTAGTAAGTAATTCTCTGTATTTTTGAGTATGTGCGAATTATATCATCTCCCTCTCTTTCCTTATCAGGTTGCATCTTCTCTAACTTTTTCATTTTCAACTTGTCCAGCATCAGTTTTAGTAATGAAAATAGAACTGCCTTACATTAAGCTACTTTAAAAATATATCATCTATAGAAGTTTTTTGAAAAATGAAACTTGTTAATTTACCCCCTCGCTTTTGAAATAATGCTTTTTGAAACATGCTCTAAGAGGCTTCTGAAGTTTTAATCCCCACTTAAATTATCAGTACAAATGATAATTTTAATTTAAACCTCATTTAAATCATGGTTCTTTCTTCCAGCTGTTTTTCCCTAGGCTTTATAAGTTACAGTGCCATTGTTCTGAGCCATTTAATGTATCATGACACAGCGGAAAAAACACCTAAGTAGGTCAGGAATGTTGTTGGCTGTATTGTTTTCTAGTGATTGACAAAGCAGATTAACATATGGCAACTTTACAACAGAAGACAATTGTTTTAATTTTATTAACTGTTCTAAAACTTACTGGGGTAGAATATAACGTGGAAAGAAGAAACATAAAATTTCATTTCATACTGCCCAGGCTTGATCTTTATGTACATATTACGGTTGTGTAAATTTTTATCTTTATTCTAAATTTATCTTGTGTTAGTCACTTTCTTGTCACTGGGACAGAATATCTGACACCTACAACTTGAAAGAAGAGTGGTTTATTTTGTCTCTTGGGCTTTTGGAGGATTTAGTCCATGATTGGCTGGCTCCATGGCAGGAAGTGCATGTGGAAGGGTTTGGCGGAGAAGGGCTGCTCAGGTCTTGATGTCTGGGAAGTAGAGAAGGGAGAATCTGGGGAGGGAATACACCCCTGTGGTCATGCACTAGTGACCCACCTCCAACCCGGCCCGGCTCCTAACAGTGAATCATGAGCCAGTCCTATTCCAAAAAACCCCACTTCTGAACACGTGAGCTTTTGGAGGATATTCTAGGTCTACACTAAAATGTATGGGCACATTTTAAAAAGCAAAATTGAGCTAGTTTTCATCTTACTTTCATTTAACCTTCTGAAATAAATTTACCCATGTCATTAACAATCTTCAAAGCTGACTTTTAACATTTTTATTTTGCCTTATTACAAAACTGAAGCATGCTTGTTTTTAAAAAATACACAAATTCAGCAGTTACATAGATACTTAAGAATGACTAGTCATACATGGTTAGGTCTGCCACCCAAATAACCAATCCTGGTTAGTGCTTATTCCTCCAGGATTTTCTTTGCATGTGTTTATCTGTGCATTCTTTTCTCCAAAACACACAAATGCATAAACACATTCATGTATGCATATTTAGTTTTGTGCAGAAATGGCACTGGAATGTACATTTTTATAGTCTCCCATCATTATCTTAGTACTTAAAGTCGTGAGTTTGAATGACTACGGCTTTGTATCATACTAAAATGTGTTTCACTCCCATATTTTTCTATTAAGAACCAATGTAAAGTTGGACATCTGTATAACTAAATTATAGTTGCATCTTTCACTTCACCCAAAAGAAATAATCACAGGTGTGGAACTGCACAGTCAAGGAACTGGAGCATTGTGCCATTCTTGACCTGTTGCTAAGTCCTTTCAGAGAGGATGCGTTACTCTATGCTTTTAGTGGTCTAGAAGCGTATCTTTCTCATCAAACTCTTGTAACAACTCAGCATGATAATTTTAAGTAATTTTTGTCAATTGGTTAATAAATGTCATTTCATCATTATCTAAATTTACATTTCTTTGAGTATCTGAGAAAGTGAACCTTTTTCCTCTTGCATATTTATCTTTAAGTTTTGGTTTAGTTGTCACAGTGGTTGACTTTATCATTTTAAATAGTGAGCAAAACCTCTTTTTACATTTACTATTTTTGGCACAATGAGTAGGCTCCACTATAAAAATTGGAGATTAGCGTCTACTCAGCATCCTAATTTATGTGGTATATGTGGAGTGTGTGTTGACAGTGTGTTCTATAATGGTAACCCTTTTGTGCTTTGCCTGTAAGTTGATTTTATCTAGAAAATAAAAAAGCGATAGCTATGGTGATGTTACTGTAATTATTTACTGTGGAATTAGGCATGTGATTGGACTTGCAGAAATAGTGTCCTGGATCAGGAAACTTGGGCTGCTTCAACAAACTTCTTAGTTTCTGTTGATATTTGTTCACTCCTTTTAAGTAGTGAAGATACATTTTTTTTAGTTTAAAGAGAATAAAACAAAACAAAACAGAACAAAGCAGATCAGAGCAAAACAATGCAAGTAACACAGGATTTCAAAACAAGACAACAGGAAATCAACAGTGGCTACCATAATGTTTCTTGTTTTCTTTGAAATAGTCATTCATACCTTCCCACACAATAAATTAATACAAAACAAAATAGTATAAAACCAGTCAAAACAAAAGAATGAGAGCCTTACGGGCCTTCAAAACCAGACAATAGGATATCAATAATGGCTACCGTAATGTCTCTTATTTTCTTCAAAATAGCTGTCCATACCTTCGTATATATTGAAATCAAATAACAGAAAACAGTCTAAAAGCAATCAAAACAAAGAATAAAATCATTTTTGGACATCAAAACACAATGATAGGAAATCAGCAATGGCTACCATGATGTCTTGTTTTCTTCAATGTAGCTGTTCTTACCATCACGCATAATAAAATCAATTCTTGTAAACTCTTTAGGAGAAGTTCTAGGCATGTATAAGCCTATACATGTAGCTCTATCCTTTCTGTATGAGAGGGGAAAAACAAAACTAAACAAAGTAGAAAAACAAGAAACAAAAGAGACAAATAAATAACAATAACAAAGAGCCCAAAACAATAACAATGTAGGCTTTCAAAACAAGATGGTAGGAACATAACAAATTTTGTTCTTTTGCATAGTTAGTAGTGAAGGTATTTTTTAAATTCATGTTTGCTAATGCTATTTCTTGAATCTTGCATCATTTTTTTTCCCTTGGCATCCACTTTGGGTTTTGTTTTGTCTCCCTGCCATAATCCTGGAATAAAATTTTTTCCCCACTATGTGAGGCCACCTAGTGGGTGGTGAACTTGGTGGAGCCTTGCTTGTCCTATGCAGTCCTGAGTGAGTGGAATCTGAAGCGCAGTGCCGGGTCTCCTGCTGGTTTGTAAGTGGATGTTTTTCCCCAAGAGGCCCAGGCCTTAAATGGTAAGATGGGGTGTGGCCTCTGGGCCAGCGTGTAGACCATGTCAGTCGGCCGCTTTCCCTGTAGGCCACAGAGGCTGGGGGCAGGTGGCTGGCAAGTGACTGTGCGAACCCCCTGCAGTGGAAGATAGGGAGACTTAGGGTGTGTGTGTGTGTGTGTGTGTGTGTGTAAATTTTACTCTTGAGGGAAGCTGCCCTTCTGACCACGATTCTCTTCACTTCTCTGTTACCCATGCAGTGAGCTCTCCTGGAAGTCTGAAGTTCTCCCAGTTCTTGTTTCCTTTTCTCCTCAGACTTTCAACCCCCTCAATGTCCTTCTTAAGCAGATTTCCCCTTTCTTTATAGAAAGTTGTTTGTGGTATTTTATTTTGGGAAGAGAGCCTTCTTCCCAGCTAGGGTGGTGGAATGAATGGCCGTCTGTGAGAAACCATGTGGGAAAATGGGTTCGAGGCTTTCCACTAGGTCTAGTTGACCCCACTGATGTATGTGTTTGGTGGCATTAATATTGTCCTACTAGAGGTGATTTAAACCATTTGCTAAATACCACCAAGTTTTTTTTTACGCTCCTGATGATACTACAGCAGAAAAATCTTGATTCCGTACTAGTTGTAAATACCTCTCTAATAACAGGGAGTTTCCCATTGTAACAACAGGAAGCAGGCCTGGCTTTTTCTGTCAGCAACAACTATTAGTTAGAATTTGATAACTTTATTTTGTTTCCAGTGTGTTCTTTTTTTTTGTAGTTACCTTTTGATTGCAAGGTGACACTTATTTTCTATTTTTGGTAGTGAAATATAAAGCTCCTTTTTTTTTTTTTTTTGAGACAGGGTCTTGCTATGCAATTTAGGCTGGCCATGAGCACACTTTGTAACCCAGGCTGGTCTCGAACTCTCAACAATCCTCCTGTCTCAGTCTTCCGAGTCCTGGGATTACAGGCATGCACCACCATGCCTGGCAAAGCTCCCTTTAAAATACATTAACTTATGCAAATCCTGGTAAGGTAATTCAAAGAAAAATGCTCAGTAATGGGATGGTAATGCTGAGATGTGCCATCAATTGCATTGCTACTGTTTGAGAAGTGTTGTAAATGGTTCTGCTGATGGCTCATGTTCTTCCTCAGATCTTGGTTTTATCAACTCTTTCCCTGGATTCATTTGAAAGGAACTATTTCTCTAGGGTCTTAGGGGGTCTTATAACATGGACAGGCAGGGCAAGTAGACAGGTGTCCCCGGTCTGCTGGTGCACCCTGGACTTCATCTTGCTGTCTTTTTGGTTTTGTTGCTTGTACATGACTCTTGGCTTCATTTAGATCTGATTGTAGTGTTTGGGGTTTGTCTTGGTTACTTTCCCCTTGTTGCTGAGACAAAACACCTGACACCCAAAATTAGGGAAGGAAAGATTTATTTATCTTACAGTTTTTGGAGGTTTCAGTCCATAATCAACTGGCTCCAAGGCAGGGTGGCATGGCACTGGGGCAACACTTGAAGGCAGCAGCCGAGCAAAAGCAGCCACAATAAAAGGGGCAGAGCAAGCCTCTTCTCCTCCCTTATATTGTACACAGGACCTCCCCGCCCTAGAGTCGGTGTAGCATTCACAAATCTCCTTGCCTTCCTTTGCACAGGATGAGGATATTTACAAAGTAAGAACCCTGGCTCCCTGCTGAGTCTCTTAGTTAAACTTCTGACCTTCTCAAATTAACCCAATGAACAGGTAACTGCTTGTGCTCTATACCCCAGAATGTAGAGCTGCTAAGTTACTTCATTAAGCTTCTAGACTTCTCAAGTTGACACAATATATAAACCATAACAGGGTTTAAGTGGGACTTTTCCCTCTCTTCTGCTGGCACCAGCTGTTGGAGGTGTCTGGCAGCTTGCAGGCCAGTGTCTGGTCACGGAGCCGGTAGGTGCTGAAAGGCCACGTAGAAGCCCAGACTTGGAGGTGTGCAGCTTGGTTCTTTGATGCTTTGTCTCCAGGGAGGAGCAAGTCAGGTCCTCTGGATCATCAGACTTAGTTTTCTGTGCCTTGCTGATGGTTTTTTTTTTTTTTTTGTCCCAGTCCTCTCTAATAGGTAGTGCAGTCTGCATTAAAAACCCGCTGAAGCACATACCTGCCCTCCTGTTGATCTTGAATGTCCCAGCCCAAGTCTTTGTTGCTTGGTACCCTTGCCTATTGTGCTCATTTGCTTTACTGCGTCTCTAACACCTGGACTTGTCCCTGGCTTGGTGTGACACGGTTACTGCTGAGTGCCACCCTCAGTAATGCTTCTCCCGGCCAGATTTGGGGACAGGCAGGACACTCAGGTCTCTGTGGTGTAGGAGGAGGGGATAGGTTTAAGGAGGGGTTGTCTGCCAACACTTTGACACTGGGGTATTCAGACAGAAACCTGGGTTTCCGTTTTCCCCTGTGGTGGGCGAGCGACTCTGTCAGGGCCAGCTTGCACACAGCAGTGTCCCGCTGAGCGCCTGAGGCTGCCTTGCTGAGGACCGCGGTCTCAATGCTCGGCCTCGGCACTCCTTTGATTTACAGCATGCTTTCTTGCCACTAACAGCACGTTTCCACATTTCAGAGTGATATTTTCTTCTCTCTTACAGTTTATTGCACAAGTCCAGGCTTTCCACCAGCTTCCTGATTGTGGAGTTGTTCCTACGGTTGAATGATTTGTCCCTGTTTACATGTAATAGTCATGGTTTTCTTACTCTTTTGACTTTTAAAATTATTTCATTATAATTGTATATATATATTTTAAAATCTAACTAGCACTTTCAGCAATGACGGCTGTTTAGGCTTAACAAGAGCATCAGCCTTTATATAGAATCTCCGTGGGACTATAAACCTAACTAGTATCCGGTACGGTGACAGGGCCAGAATAAAAGACCACGGGTCTGGCGCCACCACGGTGCTTGCAGATTTGATGTGCTTTTCTCTAGTCTGCAAGCCTCAGTGTTCAGCAGTGTCTCATACCTGTCCCTTTAAATAGTACCGCTCCTCGTTTCCTAACTCATACCATCTGCACATTTCAGAGGTAGGACACGTTTTTGTATCTACTGGGCAAATCCTCATTCCTGTCCGCCACTTCCTGGAAACTTCTTAGCACTTTCTTCTGTTCGTTTTCTTGATAAACTCTTGTTGACCACTGGCACTGTAACAAGAGTTTATTGGCTGCTCTCCTGAGACAGGCACTCTGCCCAGTTGCTCGGGGACCTGAATGAGGAACAGACCGGGTGGCAGGCGCCCCGTGTCACTGAATTCTCCCCTGTGCATTAGGGACAGGAAGCATTTCACAGATGGCTTTCAGTATCTGACTTCTCAACACTGTGGGGAAACAAAAATAAACTGGGACCTTTTGGTCCCCTGGCAGTTATGACTGAGGTCTTTGTGGAGAGAGCCACGAGGGTGTGCACATGCTTCCCTGACTTGGTCACTGAAGACACATTCCCCTAAGCTTTGTTCTGGGAAGCTGAGAGGCCTGAAAAACGAATCATGGTGGAAACAGAAGGTGTTGCTTGCAGTGTGTGGCTTTCTGCACTTCTGTGGACTTTCACCTTAGTTTTGATTTAGTCCCTTTCTAATGAAAAGTTTTAAGAAACTTACTTCGTAAGATAACAGATCACCTCGTTCTTGTGGGAACCCTGAAGAGGTTACCAAGTAGTTGAGTAGTCAAAAATGGGAAAACCAGTGCTGTGGTAGGACATGGTGGCCTTTCTTTTCAAGAGTGTGAACCACGCTGGGTTTTTTGACATGTGTATTTTTATATGCCAGACTTGTTGGGGCAGGCAGAGTTGCTGCCTTCTCACAGCTTGTTTTTAGCTAGACTGCATCTGTAACAGCCCACATGGCTGAGCGCCACAGTACCTGTGGTTGGTGTTTCCAGCACTAAGTTAAAATTCATATAGCATAAAATTCACTGTTTTAGCTACTTTATTTTTTATTTTTTATTTGTTCTCTTTTTGAGACAGGGTTTCACTGTGCAATTCGGGCTGACCTTGAACTCACTTTGTAGCTCCAGCTGGTCTTGAACTCACAGTGATCCTCCTACCTCAGCCACCTGAGTACTGGGAGTACAGGCATGCCCCATCACGCCTGGCCTTGTAGCCACTTTGGAGTCCACATGTTACGGAAATGATACTAAGGACAGTGTAATTTCAGAACATTGCATCACCCCACAGAGAAATCCAGGACTCATGAGACTGTCATTCTCCATTTCCCCCGCCCTAATGACTACTAAACTGCATTGGGTCCCTGTGGATTTTTAAGTTTTGGAAATTTCATGTCATGGAATCATGTCATATGTGGCTTTAGTGTCTCACTTTCACTTAGCATCATGTTTCCGAGGTTCATTCGTGCTGTAGCATGCACCAGGCTTCACTCTTTTTATAACTGAATAATATTCCATTGTATGGATATGCCACATACTGTTTATCCATTGATTTGTTGGTGGATATATAACTGTTTCCACTCTTTGCCAGTTATGATAATGCTACTGTTATGTGTGGTTTTTTGCTTGAATACCTGTTTTTAGTTCTCTTAAGCATATACTCAGGAATGGAATTACTGGGACATATGATAAATTCTGTTTGACATTTAATAACTTAAAATGCATTTTAAGTTATTAAACATATAAAGTTATGTTCTCTTGTTATATATTAGAAAAAAATTTGTTTCTTGATAGCCAGGGAGAGCTGGGTTCAAATACCAACCCTTGTACTAACTAGCTGTGACCATGGGCAAGTTATTTAATCTTTCATAGTCTGCTTCCTTCCTTCTCTTTTTTTTTTCTTTACTTTTTTTTTTTCAAGACAAGGTCTTGCTCTCTGTTTTCAGGCTGGCCTCAAGCTCACAGTGGACCTCCTATCTCAGCCTTCTAAGTGTCGGGATTATAGCCGTGTGCCACACATTGAGCTTCATAGTCTTATTTCTTCACTTGGAGTACCCGAGTAATTAATTCCTGCCTAAGCATTCCTATGAGAACTCATTGAGATGGTATTACACAGAAAGTGCTTTTACTGACACAGTGCCTGGTGTACAATAATCCCCATATACTGTAATAGTTATTTTAGGATACTACACAGTCTCCTAAGCTTGACTGATACTCACTGCCACAAAGACATGACTGTCCTTGGTAGTACCAAAGAGAAGCAGGAGATGAATAGCCCAGAAGTCTTGAACTTAGGTGTTTTATATTACCTTTGCCATAGATGTTTTCCATTTTTACTTTTAGATTAATACATTATTATTCTGAAAAATCGTAGCACCCCCATCCTGAGAGGTAGATGGACCTCTTGCAAAGAAGCTACTTTTCCTTTGTGTAACCTGTTTGCTCACTGCTTAGGTTCTTTATGTATGAACCACTTCCTGACTCTGCTCACAGACAGCGGGGTTTCTAATGACCCAACCCATCTCAATGTGTGAGAATTCAGTGAACTTTTTTTCTGAATTAGTAACTAGTTAAAAATTATTTTTTTCACGGTTAGAATAGATTTGTGTGAAAAATTAAGATATCCCATGAATAGATCAGAGATTACCACTGTTAATATTTTAATAGATTTTTTTTTAAAAAGCTTGTATTTATATGCTGTTCTAGCTTTCAAATCCTGTGATTCACTGTGCCCTCTTAATGCAGTATTTTAATTATGATACATTTTAGATATTCTGGAAAGTTGAAAGATTCGTGCAATGACCACCATGACCCATTACCTACATTCTACAATTAACATTTTACTATATTTGCTTTATCAGATATCCATTCCTTTATTTATTGATCAGCCCATCTTATTTTTTGATGCATTTCAAAGTATATTGTAGACAGTACTTGTGTGCATTGCATTAAAATAATTGCTTAAAATTTGTATTTTTAGAAGTAAATTTCCAAAAAAGAAAAATGCATACATCTCGAGTTGATCAGTAAATCCTGCTGTGCATAGTATCCTGTCTTCTTATCTTGTGTTGTGAGACTTCTTGGACATTTGTGTGTTAGCTTATTTTGTTCTGCAAGGCTTTTGCCATCTAATTTTTAGCTCTTTTTAAAGGAAGACTTAGTGGTAGAGTTACCACACTTCAGTTTAAGATCTCTATTTTGGAGGTTTAGTCCTTGACAGAGTTAAAGTTTGTATAAATAGGATTAATTATTAATTTAGTAAGTATTTTTAATTTAAATTTTTGATTGTGGTTAGATATGAGTATACATAAAATTTATAGTCTTTCTTTTTTGGAGGGGGCATATTGAGACAGGGTCTCACTGTAGTTCAGGCTGGCCTTGAACTCACTAAATAGCCCAGGCTGGCCTTGAACTCACAGCGACCCTCCTGCCTCAGCCTCCCAAATGCTAGACTTACAGGTGTGCACCACCATATCTGGCAAAATTTGCAGTCTTAAGCATTTTTAAATGTATCATTCTGTAATATTGAGGGCATTCATACTATTGTGCAAACAATCTAAAGAAGCCTTTCTGTCTACACAACTGTGACTCCTTATCCATTAAAGGACAGTCCCCACTCCTTGCTCCCCCACTGCCCCTGGCAGCCAGCATTCTACCTTCTCTTTTATGAATTTCACTATTATAAGTACCTTGAATAAGAGGAATTATTTTGTGACTAGTTTATTTCATTTGGCTCATTTCCTCAGGATTCATCCGTGTTTTAACCAGGTCAGAATTCCCTTTTTAAGGCTGAATTAAATTCTACTATATGTTTGTGACCCAGTTTATCTGTTTATCCATTCTTGTCAGTGGACAGTGGGTTACCCCCACCAGTTAGCACGTGAGCACTTCTTGTATGTCAGTGCCCTGCCACGTGACAGGCACGTGTCGACTGCCCTTGAGACAGGTCCTGTCCTGGGCACAAGAGCAACTGCAGCAGTGGCACGCCAGACCGAGTCGCAGCTCTCAGCGGGTGTGTGCTCAGGGGACTGGAAGGTGGCTGAGATGGACAAAAAGCAGAGGCACACTTGATTCTAAAATACACCTTTTTTTCCCCCACATTTTACTGTTTTTGAAACTGAGATGTGCCTTATAATTGATGATATCTCAAGATTATATCTGGTCATGTTTCTTTTTAGTGTCCCCAAAAATAATGGTGTATTTTATAATCATCTCGAATCACAGCATTGGTGAATCACTCTTAAGTCTGCTGCTGAGTACTATAAAAAACAATTCGGGACAAACGGGCAGACAGTTGCGGAGGTGGGGTGCATACGAATGAGATGAGATTTGAACAGAGTGCACATCTATCTCCAATGATGTTTTTTCCTAGGGGCCTTTACCCCTTAAGGAAGCCACTTTTCAATCCACTTTGTGGACCGTGCACTGTACCTGGTGTGGGGGTCGTGGTTTGCAGTGTGGCTACTTGAAGTTGCGCGGGTGTAGACTGGAGTCGGGGTTTGGGAGTGCCGTACAGGACGGGCCCAGATCTCGCAGGTGTGGTAAAGGCAGCATCTCAGTAACTCAGTGAGTGGCGACAGTTCTTCCAGTTGCTCAGAACAAAACTTTGGTGTCATTCCTGACCTTTCCACTTGCCCACACTTTATACCCAGGCAGTCAATAAACTGCCTGAGCCGGGCGTGGTGGCACACGCCTTTAATCTCAGCACTCGGGAGGCAGAGGTAGGCGGAGCGTTGTGAGTTCGAGGCCAGCTTGGGCTACAACGCGGCGCAAGGCCGGCCTGAGCTACATAGTGCGACCCTGCCTCAAAAAAACCAGGGCCGGGAGTTTGGCTCAGTGGCTTAAGCGCCTACCCTGGCAGGCGCGAGGCTGTGAGTTCAATCCCCGGTGCCGCAAAAAAAAAAATAAATAAATAAACTGCCTGCTATACCTTCAGAACCTATCGCAAGTGTCAGGTCTTCCAGCGTCTCTGTCCAAACCTCCCTCAGTCGGCCTGTTGTTCGCTCTTGCCTAAATGATCTGAATAGCCTCCCCTCTTCTCCCTGTGATCTCCTCTCAGTTTAGCAATCAAAGTGATCATTTAAAAGGTGCCTGATGTCGCCATTCCTCTACTCACCACCCCTCCTCCATGAGAAGAGCATCCCGTCACCCTCCTTATTAAGAGTGGCCCACAGGGCGCTCCTCTCTTTGCTGTCCCACTTTGTCCCCTTCCTGTGTGCCTGGCGTGCGTCCCCTCCCTGCTTCGTTGGCCGCCCCGCTCCCGCACACCGAGCAGGATCCTTTTCTGAGGCGTTTTCCCTGCAGTGTTAAGGAAGACTCTTCCCCAGAGAGCCGTAAGGGCCACTCCCTGAGGTCTCTGCTCACCTTACCTTATCCAAAGGGTTCCCCTAACTGCCCTGTATACATGACCCCTTCCTCGCCCACTTGTACTCTTTCACCCTGTAAGCAAGATGGGCTCCGTCGTGCGGCTGTGGCAAACAACTCCAAGGTATCGGGTGCCTAGCCTAAGGAGCGAGGTTTGCCTGTCACAGTGCGAGCCACATCTCAATTGTGAATCACTGGGGCGGGGGGTGGGGGTGGGGCTGCTGTGGTGGAAGATAGTCTATCCTAAGGTGTCTTCAGTGCTGGGCCACTGTCTGAGCGCTAGCTGTTAAAGTCCGTGCCTGGAAGCGACGACGTAGCTTAGGTTTACTTGGCTCGTGCAGATCTTACTGCCCTATCTCACTGTAGTCGGGATTGGTGGGCGGGTAGCTTTGGACCCTGGAAACATGGTACATAACAGCTATAAGTTTAACCCCCTTTGTTTTTCTATAGTGTTTGTTTCCATCTGGCATAATATATATCTACCTTGTTTTGTTTATTTTCTTTTCTCTCTTGTCTTGACTGTAAACACCACCAGGCTAGGGACTCTGTCCTTCATTTACTGACCTACCCTGGAACCTAAACAATGCATAGTGTAAGATCGGTGCTTGCCAGTATTCACAGAGTGAGGACACCGCAGCGAATCATTTATCCATCTGGTGTCAGGAACCAGTTTAGAAGCGCAGAGGAGAAGCTTCGCAGACTTCCTGCAGAGAGGCGGTGGAGAGTGTCCCTGTGCCACTGAGACTGAACTTGGAGGGAAACCTCCTGGCTCAGCTCCGATTTTCTCCGTTCACGTCGAGTTGCTTAGGGGTGGCAAAGAGGAGGCAGGAATGACAGACAGGGCTGTTTGACAAAGAAAGTGGAAATTCATAGTGAAGAAGGAAAATGGTCCCAGCTGCCCCTCCAGGTCACGCCTGTACCACGCACTAGAGTGGCAAAGGAGCTGTCCTGGCAGGACGGAAGCCCACCTTCCCAGGGGACTATGACGGTGCGTGTCATAGGAGCTGTTTGCCCTTTCTTCATTCTTTTCTTCTTGTGACACTCTTGAAGTAGGTTCTTATAACCACTTTACGTATGAGGAAACTGAGGCTCTCATTGCTTACAATGGAATTTAGGTTGGTCACACTCAGCCATGGCATCTGCTGTACTTTTGAGGCACCGGGCAGTGGGAGGCTCTGTTAGATTTTTAGATTTCTTGGGGGCTTGATGAAGAGAGTATATAACCATTGCATAGGGGTTCCAGTTTAGATGTTTGCAGGGCCTTACCAGAGAGGAAATAGTGGGCTATTTTTATATGCTCAAGCAAGCCCAGTAACCACAGTGTCAACTGCAGCTGGTAAATCCACCCCCAGGGAATTTCTTATGAATAAGATTAAACAGTGCCTGACGGAACCTGAAAGTGACCGTGCCCGGTTTCTGATGCTTGTCTGTGGTCTTGCCTGTCAGTGTGAGGCTTCATGGCACGGGCCTCCCTTCGGGAATGTGTGGGGGATGGTAAATGGGAAGGCAGGACCGTGTGGAACACTGACGGCTGGAGCAGGGGGGAAGCCAGGGCATGAAGTGGGGAAAAACCCTGTCACCCAGAATGGTTCACTCAGGCCAGTGGAGGGAGGCCAACGCAGCTGTCACTGGAGGCTACATAAGGTTGACAAAAGGAGTATCTGTGCTGGGCAGGGATGAATGCTATTTGGGATTTTTCCGAAACCACTGAAACAGAAGCCATTGTGTTCAGGAGGCAGAGAGAGGAACAGCTCGGTTGCAGTAAAGGATCCATAGGATGGAGCTGCTGGAGAGGCGGGCGCACTGGAATGTGGGTCTGGGGATTGAACAGGAGGGTGTGGTCCTGTCCCCAGGGGTCATGGGAAAGTGACAAGGCTGGCATGGGGTTGGAGGAAAGAAGATCCACGCCCAGTCATGCTATCCTAGTTTTGAAAGAGGATGTGGTGCTGCCAACGTGATCGCAAGCTGAAACCAGGCAGTGTTATTTTAATCACCAGGGAAAACATTGGGCTCAGTCATAAGCTTTACATTTGTTTGTTGAAAATGTCTCTTTACCTTTGAAAGTCTCATATAGAGTTGTAAGCATAGAAGAAAATGAAGAAATAGTAAGACTTTTAAAAATATTAGAGACATTAAGAATCAAAGTACTTTATTTCTCTGTAAAAAATGGATCAAGAGAACTTAGAACAGCGTTTGCTTTCTTGTGTAACTCCTAACCTGGAGTAATCTTTTTTATACCTTGTGATTGCCATCTACCTATCTGAGTTTGGCTGTTTGCAGAATTTCATTCCCTTTGTTTTCAGGGTCATGAAATAGCTGTGAGAGTTCTTAATGTGAAGATTTCTCCTGGGATTTCTCAGCCCTTTTCATCTCAATCACTGCATTAGTTTCCTTTTGCTGCTGTAACAAATCATCACAGATTTGATGGCTGTGATGGCTGTGATTTTTTTGGACGTGGCAGAGGTCACACAGGATCTCATGGAAAACTGACTCGGACTGCTCTTGCATTCAGGATGGAAAATCTCAGGAGGCCACTGCAGTCAGCAGTGTGAACACTCTTACCTCTTAAAACAATTTTATTTTATTTTGTTTTGAAACAAATGTGTTTCTCTCCTGCATGCTATGGATCAAACTGATTGATACAGTAGAAAACACACTCCACTACTTCACACTTGCGTAACCATTTTCTGGAGGGCGTCCTGCTGAGGCTCCTGGTAGTGAGTGGCTTGGTGTGGTCTCCTAGGAGTCAGCTGACAGTGCAGCGCCCCCTGTGAATTCTTCATGTTTCCAGTGTCCTCCATGGCTCCTGTCTGCAGGGAGATGTTTCACTGGGAACTAAGCCCAGAGTTCCTGCGCTTTCGTCTGCATTTTGATTTTAGGAAGGGGATTCTCTTGCTTGCTGCCCATGTGGCTCTGTTTTGTTTGTTTGTTTTAATCTTGGGGTAATCATCCTGAGCATGGTTTCCTTTCCCCCTAGACAAGGCGCCTCTGTCAAAGAGTCTTCTGCTGGTTCCCAGCGCGCTGTCGCTGCTGCTGGCCCTCGGGCTGCCACACTGTCAGAAGTTCTTTGTGTATGACCTCCACGCCGTCAAGAATGACTTGCAGGTGAGTGCGAGCGGCCCCCTTAGCCTCCAGAATTTGCCTTTTTCCCCTGCTATTTCGTAGTTTCCCAAAGTCCCTAAATTGGTTAAGAAATACTGTTTATTAATATTTCCTTGACAAGTACCTTTTCTGGTTGTATTTATTGATGTCTTCAATGAAGTGGATGGTAATGAAGAACTTGCAGTATTTCCTTTCACTGGACACATCTATTTCAATTTCACTTTTTGCTCATGGGAGCTAATGTATAATTTCAAGAGAAGTTTTCAAACAATGTTACATTTCTCTTTTAAGGATCAGTCTGCATATTTAACACTTCCAAGAAGTTGGCTCAGGTTGAATACTTGCTTAGATTGTCTAAGCGCTTTCAGCTGTAACACTATGAATTTATGTTTATTTTTATGATGGTCATTAAACCAAATAGGAAATTGTGTTTGAGTTTTTGCTATTGGGAAGAACAGAACTTGGTAACTTCCAAGACTAATGGACTGAACTCATGGAAAATGGTGGTGTCAGGGTCTTGTCTATGAGCTGGAGTTAGTAAAAGTTATGCGGTATAACCTAGCAGCCTCTTTACTAAATACTCAGTTATCCATTCTCAGCATGGAATGCAGTTCTCGAACACTGGCACCTTATCTTCATAAAGATGTAATTAGTACCGTTGTTCAGATTGATGTCACCAAGACCCTGTGAAGGTCTTCAGTTATTATCTGTATTGTCACTCTCAGAATAGAGAGTATCTTCTGGATTGTGTCAGTTTCTATAATACAGTGATTCTCAAACCTGGCTGCACAGTAAAATCACTTAGAGAAACATTAAAAAAGATAGATATACACACCTGTACATTTAAAACTTGGAATGATGTCACCCTAGCCCAACTGAGTCAAAGAGGCGGACAGTGGGGCTTGGGCACTGGTGTACTTTTTAAAACGATCCTCAGAACAGTCCAGCGTGAGACCAGCCCGGAGCCCTGAGAAGCTCTGCTATGGGGGAATGTGAGGGCCCTCCAGCCTTCCTGATTGCTAGGGTTAATGTGGTTCGTTCGGCTGAGCACTACTCCATTGGCTTCTGTGCTTTAAAGGTGTTTGTCACTGTCCGCATAAGAGCTGCTACAGACACATATATGAGGACGCAATATTGTGAGACATGAGTGTGCGCTAGATCTTTGGAGGATGCTAAGTGAAGTCAGAGTGTGTCATAGGCCTGGGAGCTTGGGGATGTGAGTTTTCAGCTGTGTCAGGAATGAATGACTGAGTTAGCAGCAAAGGGAGAAGGGCTTGTGCTTCTGGGTGTCATGAACTTCAGACCCGCAGGAGTACAGTGGAAGGGCGAGGCTGGAGACGAATCAGGCTTGGATCGGATGAGTTGATAATGGCTTTATTTTGTAGGTTCTGGTTTTCCCAGATTTTGGCTGTTCAGGCAGAGATACTGTCTTCAGTTTTCTTTAGGTATTTGTTGAGTCTGAGCCAGCGGTCAACCTTTAGGAGGCGGTTACCTTCATGATTGTATGTAACAGTTTATTCATACACCAGGTCTCAAGGGTTCATGTTTGTCAGTATGGTTCAAAAACATCAGTTATTGAAAACTCTTGGTTTTATTTGTCACTAACTGAAAGCAGTTATATGCCCATGACGGTTGTTCCTGCCTGAGCATGGGGCCTTTCCCCGTTGAATCCAGTTGTGGCCTTAACCTTGGGCCTGCAGGCAGCTAGGCCAGCTCAGCAAGGTGGGCAGGCGGAGTGAATGCCCGTGCCACCCCGGGCCAGCCCAAAGCTCTGAGTACACTGCAGGTGGACCCTGCCGGGGATCTTGCTTGGAGCAGAGACGCATTGGAGCTCTTTGGACAGCGCGTGGTCAGTTTTCTTCTCTGCATTATTGTTTCATTTGGCAAGGGAAGAGGCTGCATCACTTTAGGAAGTGAAATACTTTCTCTGTGCCTCTCTTTCTTGATTTTAAGATAGCAATAGTATTGCCAGCATTCCTAAGAGCATTATTCACACTAGCCAAGAGGTGGAAATGAGCCAGTGTCCATCAGCAGGGAAATGAATAAATAAAGCATAGTAAGTGCAGACCATGGAATTTATTCAGCAATGAAAGAGAATGAGATTATGATGCATGCTTCAACATGAACCTTGAAAGCATTATGTGAAGTGAAATAAATAAGCCAGACACAAAAGAACAACTATTGTATGATTCCACTTACGTGAAGTACCTAGAACAGGCAAATTCATAAAGACAGAAAAACAGAGGTTACAGGAGGCTGCAGGAGAGGGAATGGGGTGGTTGTGAGTAATGGGTACAGCATTTCTATCTAGGATGTTAAAAATGGCCTGGAAATGCATAATGGTAACGGTCATACAAATTGTGAACTCTCTTAGTGCCACTAACTTGGGCACTGAAAAACATTTAAAATGATAAAGTATATCTTCTATTTTATTATGATAAAAATTCAAATACAGGGTTGATTTGTTTTGCCTACGTCCTAAGGTGATTGTGAAGGGGAAATAAGATCAGAATGTTCTTCAGGGCCCCTGGGATTATCTATAAAAATTAGGAAATTGGTTAAGACTGAAAATAGGCCTCCAAATATGTCTTTCTTTGATTACATTATGTGTTTTTCACCTAACCAGAAGTTTGTTTGTTTGTTTGTTTGTTTTTTGGTACTGGGAATCAAACTCAGGACCTCACACTTGCCAGGCAGGTGCCGCACCACTGAGCTAAATCCCCGGGCTCAGAAGTTTTATTTTTAAAAACTGACATTTCCAAATTGAGTAGTATGTTGTAGCAGCTCTCATAAATTACCTTGTAGTTAGTTAGGTGTTATGAAGTAGTTTGGTTATTAACATTAAGCTCAGAAAAATACTTTATGAGTTTATACCCAAGTTGTTTTTCAGTTGCAACTTTGTTTTATTTAGTGGCATAAAGGTGAACATTTGTTAGCTTCTCATTTCAGCTAATCTGTATAATTTTTTTTATCTTACAGTTCAGAACTTTTTAACAGAAATTTTTCTGTTGTCTTAACAAGAATAAAGAAGCAAAGAAACTACGCTTTGTTTTGGTGTCAGGAGGAATTTTTAGTATTCAAGAATTAAACTTATTTCTCAGAGTTACACATACTTGGTTTTTGTGTATGTATCGTGATTTTGTTTAGAATATACAAATAGTCAGATAAACAGTATATTTGGTAAGGCAGAGAGCTGGACAATTTTTTACTCTTATTCACTGTTCATTTTTAAATCCCTGTCTAGATTTGGAGGTTGATATGTGGAAGACTAATTTGCCTTGATTTGAAAGATACTTTCTGCAGTAGTCTACTTATTTATAATTTTAGGATATTTGAAAGAAGATACGGGAGCAGAAAATTTGCAGTAAGTTTTTAATATATTTTGCCGTTGCTATTTAGGTTATAGAGAAAATTTTTTGCTTTCCTCCCTCCATTTTAAAATGGGTTTTATTTACTTAAGCTTAGTTTATTATTTATAATTGTCTTTTTAATTACTTGAACTTATATCTGATTTGGGTCATGGACATTGACCAAAGAAAAATTTAAAATTTAAGACAGAAGTGTAATAAAGTAATAACATGATGATGATCCTAATGAGAATAGATAATATTATTTGTGAGCAGGTAATAAAATTTTTATTAGGATTTTGAGTTTGATAAAATTCTAGTCACTGTATTTTGCTTAATGGTTTATGTATTACTTGTTAAAAATACATCTTACTATAAATATCATTTTTTCAATATATTTAGAAGGTATGGAAGCTAATGCATTTGAGTAGTGTGGTTTTACTCCCCAATTTTGAAAAGTCTGTTCTAATAAAAACAAATAATTAAAATACACACACACCTCCTGTACTGGCTCTAATGAAATAAATGTTTATTTTTGGTAACTCATTTCTTTCATGTTTTTTCCTGTCTTATTTTTTAGTCATTTTTGCTGGGCTCCTGGGTTTTGTCAGCTTTATTTGACTTCATCCTTGTTGAAGCCATGCAGTATTCATTTGGCATTGCTGCTGCTAGTAATTTGCCTTCTGGATTGTAAGTAGCTCTTAAAGATTGGCTTAACTTGGAACTCTTAAATATAATTTAAAGTATTATTGTTCATACAGGTTAGTGAAAGAATATTTTAAAGTTTTAGATGTAGTAAAAATACCAGTGTATCCTTACATACTTACTATGTTCTAGAAGCAGTCAATTTACATTAACTCTTCTCGTTTTGAGCTCTTAAAACCTGTTTTAGAGAGTTTTTAATGGATTTGCTATTTAGGTCTAATAAAAGATGAACTGTTTTGTGGATTTTTATAGTAGTATTTTGTATTTACAATTTTATCAACTGATTAAACACAAAATAAAACATTTAATTAGATTAAGAAGTAAAACAAATTTATATGACGTTAAGTTTGTAAAGAATTTTTTTAAAGCTTTTGTGGTTTGTGTACCTCCATCAAAGGCAAAATGAAGTAATTGTATAGGTTACAACTTTGTGCACAACTTACAGTGACCAACCGAACTCAGTGTGTATATACTTCTGTATTGTATTGATCTTTAAAAACAAAAAGCCAAGTGTAGTGGCGCATTCCTGTAATCCCAGTGCTCAGGAGGCTGAGGCAGGAGGATTGCTGTGAGTTTGAGACCAACCTGGGCTACATAGTAATTTCAAGGCCAGCCTGAACCACACAGCAAGACCCTGTCTCAAATAACTAAAAAGCAAAACAAAACAAAACACAACGCTCCAAAAACAAAAACTGTGTGTTAGTGTGGCCTTAAGGTATCTCCGAATGAGCTATATGAGGCTGTGCTTGGGAGTGAGATAATATGAAATACAGATACTGGATATTTAAAATTCTGTGTGTACTAACTTTAGCTTTGTTTTAATTGCAAATGTCTAATTTTGAGACCTGTTAGGCTATTGTATGTATCTCAATTCAGATTCACTTGGGATTCCTGTTTTACACATGTAGTGTTCTAATAGGTTTTAGCTGTATGGTTAGTGTTTACAGTGTAGTTTTCCTTCATGGGATTTTTTTTTTTTTTTTTTTTTTTTTTTTTTTTTTTTTTTTTTTTTTTTTTTTTTTTTTTTTTTTTTTTTTTTTTTTTTTTTTTTTTTTTTTTTTTTTTTTTTTTTTTTTTTTTTTTTTTTTTTTTTTTTTTTTTTTTTTTTTTTTTTTTTTTTTTTTTTTTTTTTTTTTTGGTGCCAGGGATTGAATTTACAGTCTTGCGCCTGCCTGGCAAGCGCTTAAGCCATTGAGCTAAATCCTTGGCCCTATTTTTTGAGACAGGGTCTCACTATGCGGTTCAGGCTGGCTTTGAGCTCACTTTGTAGCCCAGGCTGGCCTCAAACTCACAGTGATCCTCCTGCCTGAGGCTCCCGAGTGCTGGGATTAAAGGCGTGCACCACCGCGCCTGGCTTCCTTCATGGGATTTTTGAATTATAGTGGGCGTGAAGATCCATGGATGTTGACCCTTAGCTATTTTAATAATATGTGGTTCTGAATCGTATTTTAGTGGTGGCAGATAAAGTTCTATAATCCTAACTACTGTGCAGGTTTGTTTTGCTGAGTCTCAGGGGTAAGGAATGAGCTGAGAATTTTAAGTTGGCTGTTCTGATCTTGTAAATACAGTGCAGTCCTCAGGAAAGAGTCATGTTAATTCAGGAAAGAGGCAGCATTGCTAAATCATCTGTCTTTCCTGAACCGTTTTTCATCTAAGTCAGTTCTTTTTGGTTTTCTGGAAAGCCTGCTGAGATTTGGAAGAGTATCTGTGTGCCGTGTATGTTTGCGTTACAGTACATTTAGTGGGGGGCATATAATAACATAGTTTTTCTTATTTATATTGACTCGTCTGATGATGGTTTTTTCCTACTGCACTTTGAGTCGAATGACTGCAGAACCTTCGTATTCATTTATTTCATTATGAAGTCCAGTTAACTGGTGCATGAAAAAAGATATAATGTAGTTTTGAAGTTGGTGGGAATTTTTTTACTTACTCGAAAGAGAAGTAGTTAAATCTGTTTGTAGCTGGAGTGGCAAGTTTGAGTAAACTCCAAAGTTATAGTGTCCCCTTGGAAGAACAGTATGTGTGTTAATTCAGCCACATCTGAATGAAAAGATATTTTCCTTTCTTTTCAAGTCATAAAACATCTAAGTATGTTTTTTAGAATTTTGACACCTCTGCAAGCGTAGACGTTTAGAAACATAAATCCTTACTTCAATAAATAGACTTTGAGCTTTGTAAGTATATCTTTTATTGATGATAGCAAAGCTCCAAAGACTTATTCTTTCTTAAAATGGAAATTATTCTGTCTTAAAGGGCTTTACACTTTGCATTGTTTTTTGTATGACATCTTTTTATTTTCCAATAGTACCAAATTTATCAGCACACTCTACAATTTTTTACTTGTATTTAATTATTATTTTATTCACCAACTATTAAAACTTCTCTTATAAAGTTCTCCAGTGACCCCCCAAATTTCTAAAGCCACCAGACCGTCCAGTTGCACATTAAATACTCTTAACCTGTTTTTATTTACTGAAACCCTCAAATCCCAGCACACGGTCTCTTCTGGTCCTTTTGATATAGGGGAATGAAACTCCCAACCTACTATATGTCCGGTGCAAGTTCGTGTTCTCTAAAATCGAAGAATGAATTTTAGGAACAATGGAGGGTAAGAGCAGAATATATTTATTGAGAGAAAGAAAGCTTCTGTCAGAGAGAGAGAAAGAGGGGGTCCCAAGTGGGTTGCCGAAGACTGTCTTTTCTAGTGACTTATATAGAGTAAAACCATGGTGGGGAAAACTGGGAACTCACAAGGCAGATGGGCTTGAGGTGAGACAGAACTGTGGTCAACCAATAAGATTAATTGTTTAGGTAAGATTGACCAAATCAAGGACAAATGGGGAAGCGAGTCACGTAGTAAGCGAGCTTTCTTACGGATTAGGGGTTTGGGATGGTAATTCCTGGCTTCTCAAGATGATCCATCGCTAATCCCTAATGCTTATACTTAGGGTGTGGTTGCATTTATTTTGCCTTTTGTCTTTGCCCACAGCAAGAGGTGTGTATCTCTTCCAAGGTCACAAGATATCTGGTCCTCTGTACCCGTTCCTTTGAGGTCCTAGCCCTGCCTGACTGCCTATAATATTTCCAACTAACGCAGTTGCCTGTAACGCTTTCTGACCTTAGTCACTGTCCATATCTCTTTTTTCCAGCTGACTCCCAAGGGGGTTTTTGGTTATTTCGATCACTGCCGTGACTTCACCTACGGTTCACATCTGTTGTTTCCTTCTTAGCCTCTGTTCCCAGCCCTGTACTCTCCTGATCTTTCTACAGTCAGGTTTCCTAACGATTTCTAGACTCAAAACTTAACATGCTTAGAAGTTCTTACATCATCTGTCTCTCTTCTCCCCTTGTCCCTTGTCCCTTCTACCTTTTGACTTCCTTAGTTAATGACATTTGCATGTACTTGGTTATCTAAGCTGTACATCGATCCCTTGGGGTAGGGCATTGAGTCTTATTAATTCAAAGCTCATTTGTTTTTTTTTTTTTTGCAGCACCAGGGATTGAACCACAACCTCATGCCTGGCAGACAGGCACTTAAGCCACGGATCCAAACTCCCAGCCCTAGTTTTTTGAGGCAGGGTCACACTATGTAGCTCAGGCCGGCCTTGTGCTCGTGTTGTAGCCCATGCTGGCCTCAAACTCACAACGCTCCGCCTACCTCAGCCTCCCGAGTGCTGGGATTAAAGGCGTGCGCCACCATGCCCTGCTCTAAACAGCTCATTTGTTCATCTTTTTCTACTTTTCCTGTCATCATCCCCGTCTAAACTCTGATCTTTTCTTGCATGAACTTTTTTTTTTAAAAAACAATCTCTAGTTTTCCCTGCTGATATCAGCATTCTGGACAGTACTATCAGAAGTTACCTTTCTAAATACAGTTTTGACTGTGCCAGTCCTTGCTTTTGATACCTTAAATTCCCATGTCCTTCAGAATAAAGGTCAGATTCCTCCAAGATGCCACCAAGGCTGTCTGAAATAGTGGGAGTGGCAGGGGCTTTGTCATCACAGATTAGAGATTCCAGCTGTGCCACTTTCTAGGCAAATGAATCTTGAGCAAGTAGCTTCTCTCAAGTTCTGTTGCTGAGCTCTGTACCGATAACCATCATGTGTCAGTTCAGGATCCTCTGTGCTTCACAGCTCAGTGGAGAGAGCTGAATAAGCTCACTCACACCAAGATGCTTCCAGTAGATCCTGCCCTTACCTGTTGCTGTTCTTTTCTTTAAGATTTTATAATCTGACCAGCATCCAGTGTGTCAGTCTTTTCTCCCCGTCAGTTGTTACTTTTCTTAACATGCTAAATTCTTACGCCTGCGTAGTGAGCTTTTGGCTCCCTCTTGCCTTCTGCCAGAATTCATTGCCCTTCTTTATGTATGTTCAGCATACATTTTATTAATATTCCTGTTAGTATTTACACTGTATTTACTGTTGTAGTATTATTGTACATGCCTTTGATGCCACTACCAACTGTTTGAGGGAGAACTGAGTTTTACATTATGCACCTATTTCCTTATACTCAGTAATATTGACAGGATGGTCTTGATTACAGTGAGACCCACTGTGAGGTCAGATCCTTGAACCATACTTAGACCTGTTCATCTATTCTAGTGCTTTGAATGGAAATTACACATTGTGTATGATAGGTATTTATCATTGTTACTTAAATTTAGAGAATACAACCATTTGTTTCAAAGAAGCTCCATTATTTTATTTATTTATTTATTTATTGGTATGGGGGAATCCAACTCACAACCTTGCACCTGCCAGGCAGGTGCTTAAGCCATTGAGCTAAATCCCCGGCCCAAGAAGCTCCATTATTAAAAGCCATATCTGTGTGTGTTTGTAGGTATATAAATGCATATTTCCTATATCTGACAACCATGCCTGTCACACATCTACTCTTACATACTGTACTTACCGTTTTATAGTAATTAGTATTTGCATGTGGGTATTACATTGTTTTCCAGAATCAAACTCCTCCAGAATAGAATTTTGAATTTTTACATATTTTTAAAAAACGTGTCTCATTACAATGCTGAATAATTTTTTCATTAACTGTTTTAGATTGTTTATAATTTTGTGAGAATGACGATACGCGTTTTCACTTTGTTGATCAAAGTCTTTTGTTGTGCCTTGCGCTTCAAGACTAACCTCTTCTTATCAATGAACTATTGCAGAGACCTTTCCACTTACTAAGCTGCAGAGGAGTGGGTTCATCTCTGTAGAGCTGAAAAAGACTGTGTGTTTTTTTTCTGCCCTCAGTGCTGGGGATTGAAGTTGGGGCTTGGTGCATGGTAGGCAAACACTGTTCCACCGACCTACACACCAGTCAGCTATGTGTGTGTGTGTGTGTGTGTGCCATAAAACTCCAAATTAAGTACAAAAGTTACTTCCTTTGCTTTAGTAGTAATTACTTATTTAAAGATGTTTATGAACATATTACTTGGCTATTCAAGCTAACAATATCAACTAGTTTTTTTTGTTGAGAAGAAACTGCATCTCAGTACCACTTTGACTCCTGTATCTTATGCAGTTATGACAGTGTTTACATTTGGTAAACGATTTTACTTTTTTAATGTTGAAAAATAGACCTGAAAGGAGAATCAAACTTGGTTTCTAGTTCTGTTTCTTTAGCTGAGTAAATTATATAATTTCTTTCAACCTTGATTTCTTTATATTTCATAGAAGTTCTAGATCATCTGAGGGATTGTCTTGTGCCAAAATACTATTTTGTTAGATTCCTTTGTTTCTTTCTTCCTTTTTTTTTTAGAATATAAATGCACCCATGTGAACTCTAGAAATAGATTTATAACCATGCATTCATAAGTGCATGTATTTGGTTCTTAGTCCCATTAGGATATGATCATGTTAAGAGTAATAAAGGTGATTTAGCAGAGAGGGGATTATAGTTGAATCTTTTGTTTTTTTACTTCTGTGGTATTTAGAATGATAGGGCTTTTATAGATATAGTTTTCCTTTTCTTTTAGATGAAGAAGTTATTTATTTGTTACTTTATGGACAAGTTAAATAGCCAGGGTGGGATAAGCATCTCAGGTCCCTGATTAGTGCTACTTATGCTGTGATATAAGCCAGAAAAGTCTGTCTTTTGTAATATAATATTTAATCACACAAGAAGAGCAGCTGCAACATTGGAGAAAAATCTTTCACCACATAGTAAAAAGCTCAGGTCATAGGAGTGAATTGGACTATTGAGCAGAATTAAGATTTCAGGTTAAGTTTCCATCGTAGTCTTATGTAGTCTGTTCTAAAATAAAAAATGAATTTACAGTAGGGAAGTAGCAACGGGTGTGGGGTTTCCAGGCCCCTCTGCTGCTTGACATCAGGAGTTTTGCTCTGATCTAGTAATGTGTTGAGTTGAACATAGTTGCTTGCATAAAAATCTCAGAAATTTGGGGTATAGAATGTTAAATACTGAATTTAGACCTCCAGTCCTGAGTGTAAATTAGATATGAAAGAGGTGCAGCTACATGGAAAATAGTTTATTCAGATTATTTTGGGCAGTGGCAGAGTTTTTTCTCATGATGTCACTTGCACACTGAATTAAATCAGAAGTGTCAGGTCAGTTATCCATGTAGATTAAGGCTTGAGTATGAAAAACATTTGGGTTTTCTTTTTCTCTGTTAATTCATGAAAACGTTTTCAATGTTCTACAAGGAAAATAATAAAAATTAAAATCGGGATATTGAATCACGTTGCCACAATAATAAGAGTTTTTAAAGTTTGAAAGGAGGCTTATTTAGTTTATTTTAAAAGTTTATTTAGATAAACTTGATAAAGCCTGCAGAATGTCCACTAACCCTAGAGTAGTTGGAAAATGAACTTTGAAGAGATCAAAGAGAAACAACCTTCTTCTCTTCATAACATTTCACTGTTGATGTTGCTCAGTGACCGCAAACTCCCAGATCGGAAGCTGGACCGGAAGCTCTTCCTGCGCACGCTGCGGAGGTAATTGCGGTACAGCATGACGCTAATGACACGAGCCTGAAACTGTTTGGAGACAATGTAGTAGAGAATCACGTCGAGACAGGTGCTGAGGTTCATGAGGAAGGTGGTGAAGGCGCCCCAGGGGTTGTAGCTGTTGTCTTCCCCATCCAGCATCAGGAAGGCGAAACAGACGTGGAAAGGCGTGAAGCAGACGAGCACCTGCCCCAGGAGTGTGAGGATGATCCTGATGGACTTCTCCTTGACCTTGGGTTTCAGCTTAGACGTCCTGCCATGGAGGAGGCTGTGAATGATGACCAGGTAGCATCCAATCATGATGAACAGAGGGATCAAGAAAAAAAATATCAGTCTAGTGAAGTTCAGTGCATTAACGGCTTTTAAGTGGACGATGTCGGAGATCTTCAGGCAGGTAGCTGGGGAGGAGGCTCTGTCTGGGTCTTCATAGAGCAGTAGCAGAGGGACAGTGGTGGTCAGGGTCATTATCCAGACTCCTGCACAGGCGAACACTGCTTTCCATGTGTTTTTAAGTTCTTTGGCGTACTTTGGCTGCACGATCGCCATGTATCTGTCAGCACTAATAAAAGCGAAAAGCCATAGAGCGATGCTTGGGTAAAACACTACAAGAACCCCAAGAATGTGGCAGAAGTATTCCCCAAATGGCCATTCACCTTTCGCATAGTAAAACATTCGGAAGGGCAATGTCATTATGAATATTAAGTCCAGGAGTGCCACATTCATCATATAGATGGTTACAGTGGTTCTCTTCTTGGTGGTACAGCTGAAGACCCACAGCGCAGTGACATTAACAAATAATCCGATTATGAAGATAGAGCTGTAGAAAACAAGGGCTGCGATTTTGTATTCATCTGGATATGAGCTGTTAGAAGGGGCAGGTTGGTCTGGGTTGCTTGGCGTAGTCATCTTATAGCTTGTTGGTAGGCATGACACTCAGAAACTGTAAACATAGTTTAAAAAAATTAGAACAAGACCCTTGGTTGAAAAGTAGATGCTTATCATTCTTACAATGTTTTCTGGTTAGTGAATTTTAATTTTTAAAAATTTTAAGAGCATTTAATGTTGTAAACTCAGTAAGGAATATGTTCTCTAGAGGTTATCGCTGTTATGCATTAATCTTTTTTTTTTTTTCCTGTGTTGGGAATCACACATGGTGTCATGCATACCAGGCACACATTTTACCACTGAGCTACACCCCAAGTCTTGATATTGTACTTGTTTAGTCAAATAACTTGTGATGTCATAGTGCTCTGGCAAAATCCATCATACTCATTCTCTCTGCTCACCTTCCTTCCTCGCAAAGAATATGCTTTCTCTATGATTCTCTTCTATAGTGTGAAATTGGGTAGCATTCTTTGCTTGGACTAATTGGGCAAAATTAGTCTGTATTTTAAATCTTCTAAAAATGGTCTGTCATTATTTATCACTCCTCATTCTGTTTATAAATTTAGTTACCAAAATTAGTAATGTCCAAATAATAATTGTTTTACTCATTAGATAGAGCTTCAATATACAAAATGTATTTTAGAAAACTAACAAAAGAACCATCCTGGTTGTTACTGGACAGTCCATAGGAGAGGAGAAACTTTTCCTCATTCCTGTGTCTTTACTGTCTGTTGAGCATATAGTGGGTACTCAACAAGGAAACACTTGCCAGGTGAAGGATGGCTTTGATGAGGTGACCCTCAGCAGCCCTTATCTGGTTTTCAGGGAAGGCTTTCATAGCTGCCCATTAAACCCTTATTATTATTATTTATTTATTTATAAGTGGCAGTCGCATAGTAGCCTTGTGGCTAAGATCAAGTGTAGTGTTTGTTCTTACCAGTTTAATATTTGATGTATCTTCTATCCAACGACAGGGTGTTGAATAGATTTTGGGGGCTGGGAGATGGAGTAGGACCTTACTGTGTCACTCTGGGCATTGACCTGGTGTCGTGGTACCTCCCGGAATGGTGCACCCCCTTAAGAGGAATAAATGGTTGCAAAACTCAGAAAAAAAAAAAAAGGTAAACATTTTCTTCATAGTATTACGTTACGTTCTCTTTGAGTTGTCATAGGTCTAGAAGCTGCAGTGTTCCGTGTCGTGGTCTCCAGATAGAGAGCTGGACCATAGAGGCGCTATTTTCAGTGAGCAGTAGGGTGTGCCCCAGGCGGGGGCTGTCTGGTCACGAGCCCGGGGCCCCGGAAGCTGATCTCAGCCGCCTCTGGGGGGCACAGAATGGGGGTCTTGAAAAAGCTACTGCCAGCAGAGTAACTTGCTCCAAAGCATCCGTACTATTTGTTAAGTTTTAAAAAGGAGGATCTAAGAGAGGCAGTGATAAGTCACTTGGCAACTTGATGTATATATAGAAACCAGTACATTCCCCTCACCCAGGAAATGTGTCCATTTGAAGTGGGAAAGGGTTTAGCTGTGATTGTAAATATCACTGACTCCAGTGGTGTGGAACTTCCCTTGCCTGTGAGGCAGCTGCCAACAGAGGTTCTAAAAATAACCTTTCTGGGCCGGGGATTTAACTCAGTGGCTCAAGCACCTCCCTGGCAAGCGTGAGGTCATGAGTTCGATCCCCGGCATCCTCCCCCCGCCATAAAATAAATAAATAAAATAAAAACAGCCTTTCTACAAAGAGGCAGAACCTCGAGGCATCTTCTAGAAATATGGTGGTGTTAGAAAAATTCCCTTCAAAAATGTCACTTTGTAGAATGACTTGTCTCTCATTCACCCTGGTGTCTCCTTAGTGAGAACTGTGGCATCATGGGCTGTTGATAAAAATTAATTTGAGCGATTGCTGTGGACAAAGAAAAGATAAGGAGTTTGTTCCCTCCCTTCTTCCCTTCCTTTCTTCCTTTCTTCCTTCCTTCCTTCTTTCCTGGCTTTCTTTCCTGATTTCCTAAACTAATTTGACAACTATTTGGATTAAATATGATTTTGGAATAGAATTCTATATATTTAAAAACCTACATAAGATTTTCCAAATCTTGACATAATTGGATGGTAATTTCTATGAAATGAGAAATGTATTACATAGAAAAATTCAAACTTTCACTGTCATACAGAAGAGAATAACTTAGAGGCTTAAATCTTAAATTTTATTTTTAAATCTCAGTGAATTTATAAATGGTAGCAATTATAATGTAAATGGAATTTTGTTTTCTTTTTTCTCCACCCATCTCCTCCTCTCATAAATTTCTGTGTTTAAAAACTATCCTAAGTAAACTTTCCCCCATTTGGATTCAAGCTGCTCTTTTGTAGTCCATTTGCTTCAGTTTGAAAAAACAATGAGAGATGCATCCATATATCTTAAAGGCATTATAGCATAGGTTGTGCTGTGAAAACACGGAACTGTTTTGGATAAGTATTAAATGATTGGCTTTCAAGTTAACCCTGAAAAGCTTTAGATTCCATGATTATCTCTAGTTATTCTTTTTCTTAAAAGTAAGTAATTTCCTGACACAGTGCAATTCAAACCATGTGGCAGAGACACCTAAATATATTTATCACATGAACATTTTCTTAATTTGAAAAAAATTTATACTTACAATTAATGTAAACAAAGTACAATGAAAAAGATACAAAATCATATAATATGGGAAGATGATAATATAACCTTTTTAAGGTCCTTTACCAATGTAGTTTCTATAATTTTTAAAAACATAAATAATGATGTCAAGTAGCTAGGTAAAACATTCCTTCTGATAAAGATCTATCATGAAGTTAATTGAATGTTGCTTACCTTCCACTGGTCACAGGGCTGTCGTAGAAGAGGGCATTTTCTGGTATACCCAGTTCCATCAAAGAGATAGTTCTGAGTTGCTTGTGCTAAAGTATCTCTGTCTGGAAATGGTGCATTTCAGAAATGCTACGTTTCTTTTGTGTTAAGCTTGCTTGTTGCTTTAAAAGGATGTTTCAGAGGTAGTCGTTGGTTGGAGGAGTTGGCTGTAATTGCTTTTCTGCCTCTTTCAGGAAGTGCTCTTTGAAATATGTCTTTTTAACTTACAACTTTACCCTGGATGTGGTTTTTCTCTTTCACAAGTAATTTGTTTATGAAGTCATGCTTAACATAAGCTCCTCTTGAAATGATGGCAAATATTTAACACAGTCATATGAAAAAGGAACATTTTCTTTAATTAACTATTTACTTTGATGCCTAAAGTCTGCATCATTTATGGAAAGAGAAGATTTGATGTTGAGTAGAAAAGGGTTCAAGGCTTGTTTACTTTCTAAGCTGTGTGACCTTATCGAATTACTTAACCACTCTGAGCCTTTGTTCCTACTTAGTTTCTATACAGTTGAAAAATAGATATAACTATCTGATGGGATTGTGAGGACACTAATTCAGAAGAATCCCAAGCTCTTAACAAAGCGCCTGGCACTTAGTTGGTACTCCTAAGCAGCATCTCTTTTACTACCATGTTCCTAAAATCATAGTGTATCCGGGTTTTACTCTGTAACCATTGCTAAATAGTTACAATCAGATCTTCAATTACTTGTTTCCATTATTGGTTTCTATATACATTTACTCACTTCAGTTTTATGCTTTAAGTCCTCAGTGCCTTATATCCCCTGTTATAGATGGGAGCCTCGATATAATTTGTCTTGCCTAAAGATCCTTGCAGATCTGAACAGAAAGGACCGTGGATGTCTTCCCATGTAAGAATTTACATATTAGGAGTGTTTAAACCAGAAAAGGGAAATGAAATCAAGGGAAAGGGAAGTGAGCAGCCCATGCCATTGCCTGCCTAATTATATTCATGTTGAAACTTTCCCTTTTCTTTAAAAAAAAAAAAACTCATTTGCTTGGCCTACAATGTTAATTATCTTTTGATTCAGTTCTGCCCAATTTATCAACTTTTGAAAGGTACCTGAGTTTAACTTCATTCGTGTTTTTAATTTAAGAGTTTGACAGCCCGTGTTCTTTCTTCAGCAAAGTGATAGTAAGTCTGGGCCTTACGAAAGTCACTCTAGTCCTTGCCTTTGGTGATAAAATCCGTGACTGGGGTAGCCTGCCAGCCTGCTGGGTTTTAGGAGCTTTTCGTGTGTAGATCTCATTGGACCTTCGCTTTATTTCACAGCCCAGGACACATTTTTCTGAAATTAAGTATTGATTAGCTGCCTCTGTGTTGTTACCATCGGCAGGCGCAGCAGTGACATATTCTCATTAGGACTCGAGTCCTGTCCTATGCATGAGGTTCTTTCTGAATGGTCAGTTTCTTAGAGGTGTCTAGGGGTGAAGGAGGGGATCCCCACAGCCCTGGCCTACGGTTGGGATCCACTTTCCCTCCTTTCCACCTTACTGTTCAGTTCATCCGGAGTGGACCTTTTACCTGCTCTTCAGTGCCACGCAGGCCACATGCTGTCCGCCCCGTCCTCCACCCCTTCCTCGGGACCCCGCCTCCCTGCCTGGCCAGCACTTGGTGTCCTCAGCCGTCTTTTCCTGGAGGCATTCTCTTTTTTCCTTTTTTCCTTTTTTAAATTTTTTTATTTAAGAGAAAAAAGACACAGAAAAGAAAAACAAAAAGCAAAAGAGACAAACCACAAAAACAAATCCAATACAATAACATTATAGGTTTACAAAACAAGATGATAGGAATTTGACAATGGTTGTGATATTGTGTATTGTTGCTTTCAAAAGGGTTGTTTAGATTAACAGATATAGACTTGTAAAATTGATCTAATCATATGAGTATTAACTGTTCTTTTTCAATAACTAATGCATTTAGTAGTATAGTCATTTTAACTCTTATGTATACATATGTGCAAATTTATGTCTTTTTCCTTTTCCCTTGTTTCCTCCTTTCCCCTTATAATACCTCTTTTTATCTTCACAATAACTGTCCATACCGTCAGGCATAATATAATCAAACAAAATAGTAGAGAATAAAACCAATAAAAACAATGGAAGCAATACAGGACTTCAAAACAATAGTAAAAGATCATTGGTTACCATAATGCCTCTTGTTATCTTCTAAGCAGTTGCCTATATCATCAGTCATAATACAATCAAACAAATCAAAATAGAATAAAATCACTCAAAACAAAACAATGAAAGCAATACAGGGCTTCAAAACAAGGTGACTGGATATCAATAATGGCTAGCATAATGTGTTTTGTTATTTTTTTTTTTTGCGGCACCAGGGATTGAACTCACAACCTCGCGCCTGCCAGGGCAGGTGCTTAAGGCACTGAGCCAAACTCCCAGCCCTGGTTTTTTTGAGGCAGGGTCGCACTATGTAGCTCAGGCCGGTCTTGCGCTGGCGTTGTAGCCCAAGCCGGCCTCGAACTCACAACGCTCCGCCTACCTCAGCCTCCCGAGTGCTGGGATTAAAGGCGTCCGCCACCACGCCTGGCTGTGTTTTGTTATCTTTAAAATAGCTGTCCATGTCGTCAAATATTAGACAGACCGAAATAGAATAAAACCAAACTAAACTGGACAATGAAAACAATACAGTGTTCAGATCACGATAATAGATTAACAATGGCCACTGCCTTCCCTTTTTAGACCCTGCCCTCCAAAACTGTCAGTCCCTTAAGCGTCCTTCATGACGGTTGCTCCCCCGTGTGGTGGTGAGTGTGTATTACATCCTCATTCTTTGGGAGCTGGCGTGGGTTGTGTACCTGTGTATAAGGGGACTATTTAATGTTGGTTGAACGCACCAGTAACCAGGTGAACAAATGCAGAGCCTGGGGGAGTAATGGCCAAATTCCTGAGCCCAGTGAGAGCAGCACAGACGCCCAGAGCAGTTTGCGAGATGTAGAGACAGACAAGGGTCTGGGGTAGGAGCAGCCCTCCCGTCCCCCAGGACCCCGCAGCCTTGAGCATCTCCTCTGCTCCAGGCTCTTCAGCATTTTATATTGGGAAGGAATTAAAGCACCCCCCGCCCAATCTCCCAGACCATTTACAGCAAGTAACCCTGAATCTAGGATTAAACTTTTATAACGTCTGGTTTTCTTCTTTAATACTTGAGCCTAATGAATTTTTTATTCAAACAGAGGAAGTTGTCTCAATCAGGAAGCATTCCTGCCGCTTTAATTCCCTCACTTGCTTTGGAATGCAAGTGAAAGAGCATTTTTAGACCTCGCCAAGAAGAGATCTCACATATTCCCAGAGATCACAGGGTTCCCCTCACTTTATGAAGTAATCTGTTTTAGCTCTGGTCTTGTGTTCTGGTTTAAATTTTAGAAGCTCTGAGTGAATTTTGATTTGAACATGAGAGCCTGGGCTTTGAGTGAATATTATGTGATTCAGTTAAGCCAATTTTATAATTATTAGAAAGGATGCACTTCATAGACTTAGACTGCAAATCCCCATTGTAAAACCTGCTCTGACTTAGAGATTTGTCTGTGCCACAGATAAAATAGTATTTCCTGTTCCTAACTGACACAGTGAGACAGACAAAGACAGGGAGGTCTGCTCAGGTGGCCCTAACGTTCCCCAGTTGGGTGTTTTGGAACTTTTGTCCCCTGCTTCCCCCTTTCTCACACTTGTGTCCAAACTGTACCTTTGGGGCGGGGGAGCTGGAGTAGGGTGAGGAGATTTGTTGAATATTAGGAGCTTCCTGGCAAAGATTGAAAAGCTATTTATCTAAATGTATGTGTTCTTAACTCCTAATAATTTATAGTCATAAACTTATAACCATTTTAGTAAATAGCTCCTTTCTACCTTGTTTCCTAAATTGTATTGTAAATTTAGCATTCCTGAATTCCTTTGGTGGTTTTTGTGTAGTTTAAAAAAAATTACCGATGGATAAGCAAGTACCTCACAGCCGACAGCTTGAGCCCACGCATAACCACATATGTCACAGACAAGCCTAGCGAAAATAGGTTTAAGTAAGAATAAAAGTGGGAATTAAGAGAGGAGTTACATTAAAGATGGCGTCACTGAAAAGATCCTCACAGGAAGGTTCCTACACGGCAGTTAGTCAGTCCTGGAACTACTTACTAGGCCTGTGGGCCCCGGGGAGGAGTTCAGTGTGACATTGCCCTAACTGCACTGCTGTCAGAGGCCCACAGCAGCTGACTTAGACCTCTGATTATTGCTGTGTGCTTGACCTTCTAACTGCAGATTCAGATCTCAGAGTCAAAAGGGCTGAACTGGAGATGAGCCTGCAGGGAGAGAGCTCTGTCATGGGGACATGGCAGATCAAAAGCACCAGGCCCCGCGGAGGGTCCTAGTGTGATCATCTGTGTTCCCCCGACACCTGTGTATTGCAGGCAGTGTCCTCAGCTTGGTGCTGTGAAGACGGTGGAAACCCGAAGAGGGGGTGCCTGCTGGGGGGTTTTAGGCCATTGACAATGCTCTCTGAGTGCTGCTGTTTCCCCCTCTCTTTGTTTCATTTGTGAGGTGATCAGCATGCGGCACTCCTGGCCGTGAAGTCACTCTAGCATACATTCCCTGCCGTGATGGGTGGCCTCGCCATAACCCAGAGGGGCAGGATCTCAAGGTCATAAATGAATCTGGCAGATGGTGTTAAATACAAAAACAAAACAAACCACACATGATCTCATAGTGAATGATTCCATTTGTGTGACTTTCAAGAAGCAGGCCATGCCTAAATGTTTAGGAGTTCCCTGTTCGGTGGTCCTATCTTTTTGTAGGGTTATAGGAGCAGTAATATTAAGGAAGGGGAAATGACCATATTACTAAAAGCAATCTACAGAGTCAGTACAATCTCCATCAAGAAACCAATGACACTGTCACAGAATTAGAAGAAATGGTAATAAAATTCATATGGAAGCATAAAAACCCAGAGTAGCCAAAGAAATCTTGAGCAAAAGAGCAGTACTAAAGCCAGGTGTGGTGGTGCACACCTGTAATCTCAGCACTTGGAAGGCTGAGGCAGGAGGATCACGACAAGTTTGAGGCCAGCCTGAGCTACAAAATGAGTTCAATGTCAGCCTAAAATGCATAGAGAGACCCTGTCTCAAAAAGACAGACAGAGAAACACATACACAAACAAAAGAGCAGTGCTATTCCTGATTTCAAAATAACCTACAAAGCCGCCATAGTAACAAAGCATTATAGTACCGGCACAAAATGGACGCATAGACAATTAGAGTAGAGGATGGAGAAACAAACCCGTACAACAGCAGCCGCCTTATTCTTGACAAAGGGCCCAAAAGCACATGTTGGGTGAAAGATGGCCTTTTTAATAAATAGTGCTGGGAAAATTGTACATCCATACTAGAAAGCTGAAACCAGATCCCTGTCTCTTGCCTTGTACAGAAAATCAATTTAGAGTGGATCAAAGGACCTAGGTAGAAGACCTGAAACTTTGAAACTCTTAGGAAAAAAAATTTTTTTTTGCAGTCACGGGCATAGGCACAGGCAAAAATTTCCTGAATAGGAAATAATAGCAAGGGTCAACAAATAAGTTTACATCAAATCAAAAGAAACTGTCAGCAGAGTGAAGAGACAGCCTACCGAATGGGAGAACAGTCTTTGCATGGTACTCTTCTGACAGAGGATGGGTATCCCAAAGGCATGAAGAACTCCTCTGACAGAGGATGGATATCCCAAAGGCATGAAGAACTCAAAAAGCTTAACACCAACAAGCAGACAAAACCCAAAGAACTCAATCACTAAATGGGCAAAGGACTTAACAGACACTTCTCAAAAGAAGCACAAATGACCAGTAAGTAGGTGAAAAAAATGTTCACTGTCACTAGCCAGCAGGGGAATGCAAATCAGAACTACACTGGGATTCCATCTCAACCCAGTCAGCGTGGCCGTTATCCAAAATACGAAAAAGCAATAAATGCTGGCAAGGGTGTGGATAGAGAGAACTTTTCTACACTGTTGATGGGACTGTAAGTTAGCACAGTGTTTATGGAAATCGGTGTGGAGGTTTCTTAAAAAACTAAACATGGAGTTAGTGATTGATCCAGCTATATATATCCTCCTTTACCGTAAGAATTAAAGTTAGCAAGCTGGAGATACCTACACACTCACACTTATTGGAGTGCAATTCATAATAGCTGAACTAGGAAACAGCTAGCAGCCCATCAGTGATGAATACATAAAGAAAATGTGGCAGATATATGCACAATGGAATATTATTCAGCCATAAAGAAGAACAAAATCATGTCATTTGCAGGAAAATGGTCTGGAGACCATCATGTTAAGTGAAATAAGCCTGACCCATAAAGTCAAATATCACATTTCTTTCATACGAGGAATCTAGGGGGAAAAGAGACAGAAAGAAATGCCGTGAAAGCAGAAAGGAGACTGGTAAAGGAGAGGGAGACAGCCGGGGTAGGTGGAGGGAGCCCTTGACCAACGCGCCTGTACAAACAGCAACGTGAAACGCGCTGGTCCACCTAATGTGCTTACATTAGTTAAAAAAAAGGCCAAACAAAAACATTTGGAATATAGTAATTGTGGGGAAAGTAAAAAGCAGAAGAATATCCCCCAACCCCACGCCTCAAAAATGGAGGGACACTGGACATCTGCGTGTTGTTACTCTCACCACGAGGGACCCAGCCAGCTCGAGGGAGGGAGAGCGGGCAGGCTGGGGACAGTCGCGGTTCCTGTTGCGTGTTTCCTAGAGGGAGGAGCTGGGGAATGAACACCCAGACCTCAGGCAGCTCCTGGCCTGACTGCCCCCCACGGTTCCCACAAGCAGGACTGAGCTGGAAGCCAGGGTACCCGCGCCTCCTGGTAGAATCCGTGCCCGGCAGCTTCGGGGCCAGAGCCAGGCAGAGGGTTCCAGCCTGCCACGTCTCTCAGGGCTTGGGCCGTGTCCTATTCAGCAAGGCGGTTCAGAGAAAGCTGGGCCGTGGGGACGGCAGAAACCGAGCAGGCAGGCGCCTCCGGACTCTGCTTGGGAACTGCCCCGTCCCTCGTGGACACCAAATGCTGGCTCTGTCACTGTCCCTCCCGAAATGTCCCCTTTCCCTTGTGGCATATTTAAATGTCCCTGTCCTCCCCCGGGGCTGGAGTAGCCCTGCTGGACCTCTGTCCAGGCCACTGCCAAGTGAGTGGAGTGGACCTGGACAGGCTGGACCTGGACTGGCGGGAAGGGGCCATCCGCGTCCAGCCTCTCTTCGCCTCTTTCCCTTCCGGTGTTGCATCTTTTTCTTTCTCCGCCTGCTGAATTTCTGGGGGACTGAGGTTGGGAGTGGGCGGGACGGTGACAGGAAGCTTTAGGTGTCCCTGTCCGGGGCTGATTGAATGAAACGCGCCCGCCCCACAGAGGCTGGGCCCTAGTTCCCCCTTTCCTCGTGGTTTTTTTTTTTTTTTTTTTTTTTTTTTTTTTTTTTTTTTTTTTTTTTTTTTTTTTTTTTTTTTTTTTTTTTTTTTGTCGCTGTTTAATGTGTATGGTTTTACCTTATTTTTAATTTATTTTTAAATCGTCCTCTTGGAGACATTACACCAAGCCTACACAGGTGGACAGAAACTACGCATGCTTTTTTGGTTTAT
>RJWM01000768.1:0-126432 GCA_004363535.1 Dasyprocta punctata | reverse complement strand
AGCCGGTGACCAGCACTGCGCCCTTTATGTTCGGAGCAACCCTGGCACCAGTGACCGGCGCGCCGACCTCGGGCTGCGCGTTGCCTCTCAGCGCTGATGCTTTCACCCCGGTCTTCTTCCCGGGACGCTTCGGACCCTCAGCCGTGCAGCCCCGAGCTGCCTGCAGCCGAGCGGTCCCAGCAGGATCTCCGCGGAAAGGGGAAGAAAGTCGTGGAGGGCCACGTGTGCTTCCTTGTGTATGTGAGGGGGACCGTCCCTGCCTCTGGTTTGGGGTTTATGTTTCTAACATTCATGTCACATTTTATTGAAGATGTACAATCAGAGATTTTAGAACTAGGGCCTTGAGGTACCTTGAGGTAGCTGTGATTTTTTTGTTTTTTTTGTTTTTTGAGACAGCGTCTTGGTTTGTAGTTCAGGTTGGCCTTGAACTCACTATATAGCCCAAGCTAGTTGCGAACTCAAAGCAGTCCTCCTGCCTCAGCCTCCCGAGTGCTGGGATTATAGGCGTGTGCCACCACACCTGGCTGACAGCTCTCTTTTGCAACTGTATGGTTACTAACCCAATTGTACTCTCATCTCTTGTATTAATCTCATTTTCTATGCAATTTATTAGCAAGGCCGGGGACCTCTTTCTGTATGTATTTGTGTGTACAGCTCAGTAAGCGACTTGGGGATCCCATTAGCATATGTGTTTTTCTGTGAGAAAGTTATGCCATGTCTCATAGATAATATTTTCAGGTAGAAATGGTCATAAAAACATAGCAAATGAAAGTATGAAACAAAAAATGAAGTAGGTACACTAGGATTGGCTGTGTAGGGGCCCTAAGTTCAAAGTGTTTGGGCAAGATAAAAAGATTTTGTGTCAGAGAACTTAATTGCTATTTATTTAATGTAGGAGTACTTATATGGTTAATTGAACATAAAATAAAACTTAGTTGCCTTAGCTGTTACCTTTTTACACACTGACTGGTACTTCAAGGCTACTTTGACAATCACAGTGCTTTTACCGCCACCTACAGATGCATGGAGGGACTTGAAACTTCACCTTTGCCATATCTGAAGTCTTGTTAAAATTGAAATAATTTTTAAATTGAATAATTGGTGAAAGGTCATAAAATATGAGTATTTCTGTGTTATGTAGTATTAGGTAATAGACATGCCCCTGTGTCTCTGAAACATTTTAGTTTTTAGATTCTTTCTGCCCTTACTGAAAGCACACTTTTTTAGTGAACAGGTCTCCTGAACAGGACTGTGGGTTCCCGGGCCAGGGCCTTGAGAAGATTCCATTAAGAGTTAAACATAAATGGGGACTTGGAACAGCATTGGCATATGTAAACACAAATACTTACATACCTCTATCTATATTTAAAGTCATCTTAACAGAAAAAAATCATCTTAACCGTTGGAAGTGTACAGTTCAGTATTGCTGTGTTCATTCATATTGTTCTGCAACGAATTTCCAGAGCCTCCTTGTCTCCCCAAACTGGAATTCTGCACCCACTGAAGACCTTGTTCCTCGCCATTCTGTTCCCCTGGCATCTCCACCCTCCTTTCTGTCCTCATAAATTTAACTATTAAGTATCCCAGAAAGGTGGAACCACACAGGACTTGTCCTTCTGTGATGGGTTATTGCACTTACCATGGAGTCCTCAAGGTCCATCCATGTTACAGCATATCAGAATCTCCTTTTTAAGGGTGAATAATATTCCATTGTATGTATATACCACATTTGTTTACCCAAGGACCCCTGGGTTGTTTCCACCTTTTGACTTTTGTGACTAATGTGCTATGAATGTGGTGTGCCTCTTTGGGACTCTGCTTTCAGTACTTTGGGTGTATATCAGAAGTAGAATTCCTGGACCAGGTGGTATGTTTCTAATTCTCAAAGATTCACGATACTATTTTCTGTAGCAGCTGAACCATTTTACATTCCTACCATCAATGCATGAGAACTCCAGGTTCTGTATCTTTGCCAGCACATCTTGCTCCCCCATATTCTCTGTCTTCCCCCACATCCCTCCCTTCCTCTCCTCCTTCCTCCTTTCCATCCACCTTATTTCACTCATTTCATTTCATGACCATCCCAGCAATGCGAGGTGGTATTTTGCTGTGATTTTGATTTCTGGTTCACTAATGATTAGTGACGTAGAACAACTTCTCGTGTGCTTGTTAGCCATTTGTATTGTCATCTTTCAGGAAATGTCTGTTCAAGCCCTTTGTCCATTTTTTAACTGGGTTTTTTTTTGTTGTTGGGTGTAGGAGTTCTTTGTATAGTGTAGATATGAATTGCTTTTCAGATACATAATTTGCAGGATTTTTTTCTCTTTAGTTTTTTTGATTGTGTCTTCTGTTGTTTTGTATAGTTTTAGTTCTGCCGATTCATATAGTCTAATGATAAGATGAATTTAAAGTTTCACGTTTTTACATGAAGGGTAGGGTAAGAGTGGGTTTTCCTAGGTAAATTGGTGGGAAGTGTCAGGACCTTTCCCAGTGTTATGGTTGATACATTGTGTCAACCTGAGAAGTTTATAAATTTAACTAAGAGATTCAGCAGGGAGCCAGGATTCTTACTTTGCAAATATCCTGAGTCTATGCAAGAGGAGGGTGTGGAGGTGGTGTGAGTGCTACACCTGCCCTGAGGGGTGGGGAGTGGCCTGAATATAGTATAAGGGAGGAGAAGAGGTTTACCCTTCCCTCTTTTGCTGTGGCTGCTTTTGCCAGCTGCTGCCTTGAAGTGCTGCCCCAGTGCCATGCCACCCTGCCTTGGAGCCAGCTGATTATGGACTGAAGTCTCCACAAACTTTAAGCTAAGTAAACCTTTCCTTCCTTTATTTTGGGTGTCAGGTATTTTGTCCCAGCAACAAGAGAAAAGTAACCAAGACACCCAGTGACCTCATCTGGGGCGGTATTTCCCTACAGACATGAACGCCTTTATTTCTTCCAGGAGGGTAAGAGGTAGTAAGGGAAGAAACTGGCTGTTTTCCAGAATCAGCCACATCAGAGCCTTCTTCTAGTTAGGTGGCCTTCTTGTGTTCTGAGAGCCATCTGCCCTTATTGCACTAATGTGAAAATGAAGAAACACCTTTTTGTAGCATTCATTTATTTGCTGTGTTCTAATTAACCAGTTTCACTGGTCAATACAAAAATATAGCATGTCCATCAAATTTGCAATTTACAAAAGCCAGGAGGATACCTTAGTAGTGGTAGGGGCTCAGCTCCCATATCATCAAGACGTGGCAGGGCTCAGAGAGCTGCAGTTGAAGCTGGGTGTGGTGACATAGGCCTGTAATCCCAGCACTCAGGAGGCTGAGGCAGGAGGATTGCCTGGAGTTCCAGTCTGGGCCATAGTGAGTTCAAGGCCAGCCTGAACTACAAAATGAGACGAGACCCTGTCTCAAGAAACCAGAAAACAAAAAGAGTTGAGCTGTCCCTGCTCTTGTGCACCCAGCTATGGGGAAGGCAGACAGCCCCGGGCTCTCAATGTAGAGGGAGGAGTGCAGGGGAGGAGTGCAGGGGAGCCCTGGTGAGGGCTTCCTTTCCCAGGTGCCTTGAGGTTGCCGGTGACACTGGTTCTCGCAGAGCCTTGGCAGGACCTTGGTCACCCAGTCACGGCGGCCCCGGCACAGTAGGGGCAGAAGCCGAGGGCAGGAGCCACCTCTGCAGGCGCCACGTGGTCAGTTTCACTTTCCTGCGTGCAAAGACTATTTCAAAAGCTGAAGTGCATGCTTCTAGAAAATCTTTGTAACGGTTTAAAGAGCAACAGAATGAGAAATTCCTGACAGCACTAAAATAAGGGCTTAGTAGTGAGTTGGTAGAGTGACGACTTTGAAACATTCATAAAATCAAATGTCCAAAATTAAATATAGTTTACGCGTGTTTGTTAAGTATTATACAATGTCAGGGTGGACTTCATGTTGAAGCTGTTTGCCCCTTTCTGAAATGAGCAACCGTCGGTTTAATGGGCTTTGCCTGTAGTTACACACAAAGCCACTAGGTGACAGTGTTGGGTAGAATGTAATAAAAACTGACACCCCCCCCCCATGTTATTAGAGTAAATGGGACTCAGTGTTGTTACTAGTGGGGCTAAAATGTTGCTGAGTGGCAAAATATTTTGTAATAAGATAAATAAGAGTGGTTAATGTTTTTATATAAGCAGATTTAACATACATGCCGTAGTTAAAATTAAGGACAGGTACTGTATTGTGTTTTTCTCCTAAACGACATGATAAAGTATTTCAACACCATTGGTGAAAGAGTTGTTAAACTCTTATGACGTGCACATAAGAATAATTTTAGGTTCCGATTGTTTGTGGGTCTAATATGATACTTGACCCTTAGAGTAATCTTAAGGAAAAATACTCATTGTTTGAATATTATTGAACAAACCAAAGAGACTTGCAAGTAGAGATATTTGTCAAAGGGATACAATAAATATTACTTAATAATTTCTGTCTTTTGAAGTCTGGTATGAGTCAGAAGCTGTGTTGTTGCTCATGTACGTCAGGATTCATAAGAAAACTGTGGGAGCTGGGTGCAGTGGCGATGCCTAAAATCTCAGCTACCTGGGAGACAAGAGGCAGGAGGATCGTTGTGAGTTCAAGACCAGCCTGAACTGCATAGTGAGACCCTGTCACAAAAAATAGGGCTGGGGATTTAGCTCAGTGGCCGGCTGTGAGTTTGATCCCTGGTACCAAAAAAAAAAAAAAAAAAAAAAGAAAGAAAGAAAGAAAAGAAATTCATGTGTAATGGGGGATTGCATATGAGTTCTAAGGAAGGATAAAAATAAGGAACAGGAAGCTGAACTGTGAAAGTGATATTTATGACACTGTCTGTGTCCTTTTGGTAACTTAGAAAATATGTTAACATGTTCCAGTGTATTATGTTCTTTTTTTTTTTCGAGACAGGGTCTCACTATGTAATTCAGGCTGGCCTTGAGCTCACTTTGTAGCCCAGGCTGGTCTCGAACTTGCAACAATCCCCCTGCCTCAGCCTCCCAAGTGCTGGGATTATAGGTGTGCGCTTGTATAATGTTCTGAAAAACCAGTTTTAGTCATGTTCTAGGAGAAGGAAGAATTGGCAGAGAGAGGAAAGGCAGACTGTGACTTGCCCTGGTAGCTGGCAAATGTTTGTGTGTGTGTGAAGTCGAAGGAGCGAGTTTCGCCTCCTGTCTTCTTTCTCCTGCTTCTTCTGTGTCCCCATCTCTGTTTGCATTCTCTTTCAGTCAGCAGATGTTTATCGAGCACCTACTGTATGATAGGCACTGTTCTGGGCATCGGACCCTGTGCTGATCAAGATAGACCGGATCTTTGTCTACATTTAGAGTATAGTTGGGAGTGAAAGCCAGTGAACAAAACAAAAAAGCACAGTCTGTAATATGTCAGGGGTACACTGTGCAAAGATCCACCCAGGAGGGAGTGCTCGGGTGTAAGCAGGGTAGCTATTTTGGTGGGTGCAGGTTTCAGGGGTCAGGTGATGTTTTGAGCAGAGCCTGAAGGAGCCAGGGAGTGGGCCGTGAGAGTGTGGGGAGTATTCTGGGTCTAAGGGGCCACCAGCGCAGAAGCCCTGAGGTGTGGCTGGAGCAGGGGGAGGCTGGAGACACCCTGGGGTGGTGGAGGAGTCCCAGAGCCTCAGGGGCCCGTGTGCAAAATGGGCTTTCACTCAGAGGGGGCCCAGCTCCTCCGAGATGGAGGCACGCTGGCTCGTACTGTTTTTCCTCCTTTATTCTGCTTCCAATCTGTTTAAAAAAGTAATCATTTCACACTATTTACAGTTTTCAGGTTTTTCATTTCTCATTCTCAGACTATCAGACTCTTCCAGGACATCTTGTTGTCACATTGATAGTTTTTATTGTGAGCTGGTACTCAATGGGTTTTGTTTTCTCCTGGAGTCCCTTTGTGCCTCAGCTCGCGCAAGGATCTGCACAAGGGACTTTGCACTTACTAAAACCCTTCAGGGAGTTTTGTTCTGAGTTTTAACTGTCCGTTCTTTTCTTACCTTAGAGCTCCCATGCCATTCAAGTGGGATAAATCTAGACTACAAATTCAGGTGTGGTCTTTACCTTAGATTTTTGTCTTTTGTGGGAACTGTTCTTTTTCTTTCCCAAGGCTATTAATGCAAGTAAAGTGTCTTTGGAGTTGCAGGAGGCTATGAATGGGGCATGTTTAGTCTTCTCTGGGGAAGACAGATCTCTGATGTCTAAGCTCAGCCACAGCCCTTCCTGCTTGAGCAGCTTTGAGGCCATGTCTGAGCTCTTAAAAATCCCAGGCCATACTCCAGGGGCTTCTGTCTAGGTCAGGTCCCTGTAGGTCAACAAAGCAGCCCATGGTTTGATTTCTACCTTTGTCTCAGGTGTGTGAGTTTATTACTGAAATCTTAAGCATGTGGAGAAGTGGAGGGACCACTGTAACACATTGTAGCATTACCCATCTTCAACACCGATCAGCTCTTGGCCACCATGTTTTGTCTGTGTTCCTACTCACTGTTATGGAATTCCCTCTGGCAGATAAACCCAGGAGCAGAGATGAAGGCGCATAGGGTACATGTGTCTTCGTCAGCTCAGGTTCCCATCACGAAGTGCTGTAGACCGGGTGGCACACACAGCAGAAGTTTATTTTGTCACAGTTCTGAGTTGTAAATTCCTGTATTAGGGAGCCAGCATGGTCAGGATCTGGTGGGGTCCCTGCTCTGACTTGCCGATGGCCCCTGCTTGCTGTGTCTTCATGTGGCCAAGAGAGAGAGTAAGAGCCCAGGTCTCTTCTAGAGACATGGGAGCCACCTTCCCGGCCTCCTCTAAACCTGATTGCTTCCCACAGGCCGTCCTCCAGACGCCATCACATTGCAGGCTAGGACTGCAGCCTGAGTGTGTGTGCCGTGGGTGCCTTCAGCCTGGGGCAGTGTGTGTGTGTGTGTGTGTGTGTGTGTGTATTCACCTGTGTGTGTCTCCTTTTTCATTCTCTGTTCTATTGCATTTATCCTTTTCTCAGTTGATGCTATAGTACCTGTAATGTTTTCTAACTGCTTTAAGGTAGACATATTAATGCCTGGTAAAACTTCAGTCTTTTTTTGCATTACAGTTTCAAGATTAACCTGAATATTCATGTATTGTTATTTTTCCATATAAATTTTAGACTAAATTTAGCTGGATTTTGAGAAAGCACTGAATTTATATATTGATTTTGGGGAAAGCTGATACATTTTTTTTCATATAAAAGCATGAAATGTCTCCCTAGTTCATTAATTAATTATCTGTGTTGTTTATTAGATTTAAAATTTTTCTCGTATGGGTGTTTTATATTCTGAGATACCATATATTTTTATAGTGGTGAATTTATTTATGTTCCTAAGTGTATTTTGTTGCTGGAGTAGAGAAACTAATGCTTTTTGTGAGAATAAACACTTAAACAATATAGTCTCCTATTACATAAGCATGGTGTATCTCCATTTATTTATTTATTTATTTATTTATATTTTATTTCTGTATTTATCTATTTTTGTCTTTTTTTTTTTTTTTTTTTTTTTTTTTTTTTTTTTTTTTTTTTTTTTTTTTTTTTTTTTTTTTTTTTTTTTTTTTTTTTTTTTTTTTTTTTTTTTTTTTTTTTTTTTTTTTTTTTTTTTTTTTTTTTTTTTTTTTTTTTTTTTTTTGGTACTGGGGATTGAACTCATGCCCTCACGCTTGACAGGCAGGTGTTTATGCCGCTGAGCTAAATCCCCGGCCCTGTTTTTGTCTTTTTGAGACAGGGTCTCACTATGCAGCTCAGGCTGGCCTTGAATTCACTTTATAGCCAACCCATTGATGACTACCGCGTGCCCATGAACCAGTCACCGCTCTAGGAATCTCCTAATCCAGTCCAGTTAGCAGTTAACTGGCCTGGCTGGTGTAGCTGAATACAAACAAGTGCAATAGCGTTTACTGTATATTCCCTTACACTAGTAGGTCCAAGGCAAGCAGATAGGATCATTTTACAATTCAGTCATAATCAAGTCAGACCCATTCCTAGAATACAGGTATGGCTTCCTGTTGCTTTATTAAAAAGAAATTATTTTTAATTATGGTAAAAAACACATGACATAATATTTACCATCCTAACCACTTTCAAATGTGTAGTCAGGTAGTGTTAATCATAGTCATGCTGCCGTGTGACAGAGCTCCACAACTTTCTCATCTCGACTTTCTGTTTATCCAAAGGTGCTTTTTCATATGCATTCACTTTTTTTTTTTTTTTCCTGTCAGTACCAGGGATCGAAGTCACAACCCCGTACCTGCCAAGTAGGTGCTTAAGCCACTGAGCCAAACTCCCAGCCCTAGTTTTTTTAAGGCAGGGTCACACTATGTAGCTCAGGCCAGCCTTGGGCTCGTGTTGTAGCCCAAGCGGGCCTCGAACTCATAATGCTCCTCCTACCTCAGCCTCCCCAGTGCTGGGATTAAAGGCGTACACCACCATGCCCGGCTCACATGCATTCGCTTTTAAGTGATATTTTGATGAATATGAACTCTGTTGAAATTCTTTTTCTTCAGTTTTTTTTTTTTTTTTTTTTTTTTTTTTTTGCGGAACCGGGGATTGAACTCACAACCTCGCACCTGCCAGGGCAGGCGCTTAAGGCACTGAGCCAAACTCCCGGCCCTGGTTTTTTGAGGCAGGGTCGCACTATGTAGCTCAGGCCGGCCTTGCGCTCGCGTTGTAGCCCAAGGCGGCCTCAAACTCACAACGCTCTGCCTACCTCAGCCTCCTGAGTGCTGGGATTAAAGGCATGCGCCACCACGCCCAGCTTTTCTTCAGTATTTTAACTGTATCACCCCATTATCTTACTGAACCCCCTTTGTCTTTTGAGAAATGTAATGTGGATGTGATTCTTGTTCCTTTGTAGTTTATTCTTAGCCTTTGGAAACTTTCAGAATTTTTTGCTATCTTTATTCTTAGCATCTTATAATTTCCCTAGGTACAGATCATCCTTATCTAAACTGGCTTTTAGAGACCTTGTTGTGTTTTTTAAATAGCATCATTTCTACAGATACATCCTCTCCATCTCCCTGTGTTCAGCATTTTATACTATGCTGACTCAAAGTTCCCCATTCTGATAAATTTCTAGCTTGCTAATTTATTCTTCAGCTGTATTTATGCCATCAATCATGTTTCTCATAGTTACTATTTCCACATAGTGGGATTTTTTTTTTTTTTTTTTAGTAGTTCTGGGGATTGAACCCAGGACCTTGTGAGTGCTAAGCATGCACTTTGCCACTGAGCTATACCTCCAGCCCTGACGTCTTTTTTCAGTACTCTCTTTTATGTTTTCTATAGTGTAGTTATTGATACATTTTGCAACTTGGGGTTCGTATATTCTAAAAATTCTGCTTTCATTGGTAATATTATTCCTTTGTTTCTCTTTCATTGTGATTGTGTTTCCAGGATGTCTAGTGATTTTGGCTTCTGAATTCACACTGCCCTGAGCGCATTATACTGCTGTCCTCGGGCAGTGTCGGTGAGTAAGGGGAGGAGTGAGCTCCTTAGCAAGACCCTGTGGGCACTGTCATTACCCTCTCCTGTGTGCCGAGGTCCGCGGGCACCTGGGCTGGTCAGGAATTTACCTTTAAACTCTGTAGAAAAGAAAAGCGGTACAGAGATGCCTCGTGTGATGACCCACCTGTTTAACGCTGGTTCGGACTTCCAGCTGAGGCGTGCTGCTCGGAAGGAACCAAGGGCACTGCGGCCTCGTAGTGGCTTCTTCTACAGTCCAGTACTGGAATTCTTGCTGATCGTGTTGTCCAGTGCAGTGCCGGAGTTATGCAAGTAGAAGCAAAGTCACGTTGGCGTTTCCTCTGACCGTTTCTTTGTTCTGAATATTGTAATGTGCATAATGTACAATTCCTCATCGAGTGACCAGTATAGTTAATGGCTAGTCGCAGGAAGTGAACTCGGTCATTACAGGAGGAATGTCTGTATTGAAAAGCTTTTCTAATATCGCTGTCTGCTTATGGGGAAGGAGGATGAATAGGAAGAGATGGATGAGAGACTGTTACCTGGTCACTGTCACCGACTCTGCACCACAGCTGCTGACAGATGTCGTGGGCGTGTGACGCTCAGTGCTCTGTGACGACTCCGGGTCGCTGGACTGAGCCTTGTTCCACTTGCCACGTGCGTGGTGTGGGCCCTGTCGATCAGGACGCTTCTTGGATTTCTCCGCTTGGATTTTTTCCCTGAATTATTTTTATCATCTCCCTTCTTTTCTCTTTTTCTCTTTTTCTGTGAAGGCTGTTGAACTACTTGAACACTTAATTTCTCTTTCTCTTTGTATGTTTTCATTAAGTTTATTAGTACAATTTAGATATACACAGTGATCACATTCATTACAGGGAATTTGTAGCTATACATAATATATCTTGATTCCTCTTTTTTTCCATTCCCTTTTCTCCTTTCAATCCCTCTTTTTCTCCCTATTTACAAAGCTTTGTTTCTATTTTATCCTTTTCTCATCTTTTGTTTTCCTTTCCCTCCCCCCACCCAGTTCCCCTTTCCTTTTGAACAGTTTCTCCCTATTTCACAATTATCTGTTACACATTTTGGTTCTTATTTACACTTTCAGTTTCTCACACCAGAGAGAGAATGTGATATTTACCCATGTGTGTCCAATTTATATTACTTAAGAGTATGGTCTCAAGGTACATCCATTTACCTAGAAATGACTCAAGTTTCTCCTTTATGGCTGAGGAGTAATTAAAAAAAAAACACACATCTTCTTTTATCTGTTCATCAGTTGATGGGCATTTGGGTTGTTCCCAAGATTTGGCTATTACAAACTATGCTGCTATAAACATGGGTGTGCATACATGACTGTGCTATGATGCTTTTAATTCTTTTGGGAAGATACTAAGAAGGGGAATATCTGGGTTGGATGGAACCTCTAGTCCTAGTTTTTTAGGAATCACCACACTGATTTCCACAGTGGTTGCAGCAGTCTACACTCCCACAGACAATGAAGAAGCATTCCTTTTTCCCCATAGCCCTGCCAACATTTGTTATTGGTTGATTTCTTGATCGTGGCCATTCTTTCTGGAATGAGATAGAATTTCAGCATGGTTTTAATTTGTATTTATCAAATGACCAGTGGTATTGAGCCTTTTTGCATGTATTTATTTGCCATTTATACTTGTTCATCTGAAAAGTATGTATTTATCTCAGATGGCCATTTTTGAATTGGGTCTTTAAATTTGGGAGTAGTGCTGCCCCTGCGCTCACTCCAGCAGCCATCAGAAGACACTGCCCGCAGGTAACCAGCTCAGTAGGGAGGCAGCAGCCAGCCCTGCCCCTGCACACACTCCAGCAGCCATAGAAGACACTAACCACAAGTAACCAGCTTGGACTGGGAAAAACAGCAGCTGGCCCTGCACCAGCACACCCAGTGGCCACTATTGGATACCTGTAGCCAGCACTGGCCAGGAGAACCAGTCACACTCCAGAGAAATTGTAGCCAATGTGGGAAGTGCCTGGGACCCCACTACCTGCTTGTTTGGAAGAACCCAAGAAAATGTCAAGACAAAGAAGCAAAAGGCAGTCCCTGGACTCCAACTCAAGCAGGGCAAATCCAGGAGTTGAAAACATGGAAGAGATCAGGAGTCACACACCTGAAGTTTCTGAAGTGATGGCAGCTGAAGTAAAGAGACAATTTTGTGAGGCTATAAAAGAAATTAGAACAAAAATACTGTCTCAGGTAAAAGAAGAAATAAAAAACATAATTAAAGAATTGCTAAGCATCTCTAAAGAAGACATAGACTAAGAAAAAATGGAGGAGCATAGGAAAATGAGGGAAACCATGAATGAACAATGTAAGAGAGATTTAGAATGCATGAAACAGATTCAAAGAGAGATCCAGGAAATTAAAAACGCCATTGAAAGCTGGCAAAACTACTTGAAAGAAACTGAAGATAGACTTTCAGACCTTAAAGACAGGTGTGCAGCTTACAATCATGAAAGGAGAATGATCTCTTAAAAGTAACAAGGAACCAGGCAATAACAATCCAACAACTGCAAGATGATGCAAAGCAAAATAATTTAAGAATAATAGGTGTCAGTGAAAAAGCAGGGGTCAACACAAATCACATTAAAATTCTATTTACAGAAGTAATATCAGAAAACTTCCCAAACATGGGAAAAGGATGTGATATACAGATAAGGCATATGTAACTCCAGCTAGCCATAACCAAAATAAATCTACACCCAGACGTATAATAATCAAGATCCCAGAAATTCAACACAAGAACAGAATATTAAAAACTGTTAGAGAAAAGAAGCAGATCATCTATTAAGGAAAACCCATCCAAATCACGACAGACTTCTCAACACACACCATTAAGTCAAGAAGAGCTTGGAGTGAAGTATTTCAAGTCCTGAAAGAAAACAACTTCCAACCCAGATTGATGTACCCTGCAAAACTATTTTTCAAAATTAATAGGGAAACAAGATACTTCCATGACAAAGAACAATTGAAGGAATTCATGACCACCAAACCAACCCTCCAAAGAATACTGAAGGACATTCTAGAGAGAGAGAAAAGTGACCACGGTTCCAGGAACGGTGGCAGAGAGGGATCACTGAGCAAGGCAGACAATTGAATGGAGGGGTAAAGTAGGCAGCCCACAGCAGGAAAATAGCATTGCATGTTGGCCATAACCATTAATGTAGATGGCCTCAATTCACCAATAAAAAGGAACAGGCAGAGTGAATCAGGAGACAGGATCCATCAATATGCTTTATACAAGAAATACATTTAACTCAAAAGGAAATTCATAGACTAAAAGTCAAAGGAGAGAAAACAATGCTCTATGTGATAGAGAATCAGAAAAAAATTAAAGGTAGCTTGCCCATTAACTGTAGAATGGATAAGAAAGATATGGTATTTCTATACAAGGGAAAGCTACTCAGCTATAAAGAAAGGTAACTTTGAGGTTCTTGTAGGTAAATGGTTGCAACTTGAGATCATGCCCATGGGTGAAACGGTTCAGTCATGTGGGTGAACGTTGTGTTGTTTCCCTTTAGTATAAAAAATTAAAGGCGTTAGTGGGATCCAAAATGCACAATAGGTGTTGTGAAGGTGAAAGGGGAGGAGATGTCTAGAGGGGGAAGGCAGTGGCCATTGTTATTCTATATCCTGCTTTGAAACCCTGTATTGTTTCCATTGTTCTATTTAGCTTGGTTTTATTCTGTTTTGTTTTGTTTGATGTTATCATATTTGATGGTATGGACAGCTATTTCAAAAATAACAAAATGTATTGTAGTAGCCATTATTTGATTTCCTATTATCTTGGTTCGAAGCCCTGTATTGCTTTACTTGTTTTCTTTTGATTTATTTTACTCTATTTTGTTAGATTTTATTATGTCCAATAGTATAAATAGCTACTTTGAAGAAAACAGGATGCATTATGGTAGCCACTGTTATATTCCTACTGTCTTGTTTTGAAGTCCTGTATTGCTTTCATTGCTTTGTTTTGATTGGTTTTATTCTGTTCTGTTTTGTTTGATTTTATTATGCCTGATGATATAGGAAGTTATTTTAAAGATAACAAGAGGCGTAATTGTAGCCATGATTGATTTCCTTTTGTCTAGTTTTGAAGCCTTGTATCATGTTCATTGTTTTGTTTGATTGACTGTTCTATTTTGTTTTGTTTGATTTTATTATGTCTGATGGTATAAACAGCTACTTTGAAGATAACAGATTGCATTATGGTGTAGCCACTGTTATAGTCCTGTTGTCTTATTTTGAAGTCCTGTATTGCTTTCACTGTTTTGTTTTGATTGTTTTATTCTGTTCTGTTTTGTTTGATTTTATTGTGCCTGATGGTATAGGAAGTTATTCTGAAGATAGCAAGAGGCCTCATGGTAGCCATTGTTGGTTTTTTTTTTATCTTGCTTTGAAGTCTTGTATCGCATTCATTGTTTTGTTTTCATTGCCTCTATTCTGTTTTCTTTCTTTTGGTTTTATTATCTTCAAAATAAAATTAAAAAAATAAATTTGGGAGTAGTCTGATTTTTTTTCAATTCTTTGTATGTTCTAGATACTGGTCTTTTGTCTGAGAAACAACTGGCTAAAATTTTTCCCCACTCTGTGGGATGTCTTTTTCTCTGTTGGTGATTTCTTTTGCTGTGCAAAAGGTTTTTTTTGATAAGATGAGATCTCAGTTGTTGAGTCTTTGCAGTATTTCTGTTGCAGTCAGGGTTTTGTGCATGAACTCTTTGCCTCCACCTATATCTTTAAGAGTTCTACTTATTCTCTCTCCCAGCAGATTTAGTGTTTCTGTTTTAATATCTACAACTTTGATCTATGAAAAACAGGAGAAATGAATAGATTCCTAGATACAAATGAATTACCAAAGTTGAATCAAGAAGATATAAAAATTCTGAATAATCCAGTATCAGTTAATGAAAGTGGAAATGTAATAAAAAACTTACCTACCAAGAAAAGCCCAGATCCTGATGGATTCACTGCTGAATTTTACAAGAAATGTAGAGAAGATCTAATGGAATTACTCCGCAGATTCTTTAATGAAATTGGAAGGGAAGCAATACTCCCGAAGCCATTCCTGGAAGCCAGTTTTACCCTGACACCAAAAGCAGAGAAGGACTCGACAAAAACAGAGAACTACAGACCTACTTCCCTAATGAACATAGATGCAAAAATCCTCAATGCGATATTAGTAAACAGAATACAGCAAATCATCAAGAAGATTATACACCATGACCGAGTGGGATTCATCCTAGGGATGCTGGGAAATCAATAAATGTAATACATCACATTAACAGAGTCAAAGACAAAACTTACATGATCATCTCAGTAGTTACAGAAAAAGCATTTGACAAAGTCCAACACTCACTCATGATAAAACCCCTACAAAAAATTGAAATAGGTGATCTTTATCTTAATCTGATAAAAGCCATCTATGACAAACCAACAGCCAGCATCATACTAAATGATCAAAAACTGAAAACTTTCACTTTAAAATCAGAAACAAGCAAGGATGTCCACTGTCACCACTCCTATTCAATATAGTTCTGGAAACATTAGCCAGAGCAGTTAGGCGGGAGAAAGATACGAAAGGAATAAAGATAGGAAAAGAAGAAGTTAAATTATGATTACATTGCAAATGACATGATACTGTACATAGAAGACCCCAAAAACTCCATCAAAAGACTTGTAGATTTAACAGTGAAATTCAGTCACATAGCTCAATACAAATTAAACATCAAATCAGTAGCATTCCTATACACAGATAACAAACTCACTGAGAAAGAAATTAGGGAAACAACACCTTTCACAATAGTATTGAAAAAATGAAATACTTTAGAACCAATCTAACAAAAGGAGTAAAAGATCTCTACATTGAAGACTACAGTACTCTGAAAAAGGAGATTGAAGAGCATATCAGGAAATGCAAAGATCCCAGCATGGCAGCACACGCCTGTAATTCCAGCACTCAGGAGGGTGAGGCAGGTGGATCGCTGGAAGCTCAAAGCCAGCCTGGGCTACACAGTGAGTTCAAGGCCAGCCCAAACACACAGGGGGACCCTGTCTCAAAAAAGGAAAAAAAAAAAAGAAAAACAAAAAGAAAAGGGAAAATGAAAAGATATCTCTTGCTGTTGGGTAGGAAAAACCAACATAGTGAAAATGGCCATACTGCAAAATCATTATATTCAGTGCAATCCCAATGAAAATAACATTAGCGGACGTCACAGAATTAGAGAAAATATCCGTAAAATTCATTTGGAACCAAAAGAGACCTAAAATAGCAAAAACAATTCTGGTCCTCATTGGCAGGAGCAATACAGTCCCTGACTTGAAAGTATACTATAGAGCTGCTGTGATAAAAACAGCATGATACTAGGGAGAAAAAAACAAAAAAAACCAAAAACCTTCTGATCCTTTCAGTGGAACAGATTAGAAGATGCAGAAACAACTCCAAACACACTCAGCTACTTATCTTTGGCAGAGAGGTCAAACATGTTCACTGGAAGAAAGATAATCTCTTTAATAAATGATGAAGGAAAAACTGGCTTTTTCCATGCCGAAGACTAAAACTAGACCCGTGTCTTTCACCATGCACTAATCTCGTTGTATTTTTCATCTCCTTGCTGGGAGATATTCCAGGCTGTGTCTTCCAACTGTTCTAGTTAGTACTTAAAAATGAATCTTTATTGAATAATAGCATGCAGATAGAAAAATGTGTATACCACAAATGCAGAGCTTAATGAGTTTTTACAAGGTGACACCCTTCTAAATCCTATGCAAGTGAAAAAATAGAATATTCCAGTATTTCCACCCTGGAAATCTTTACTTTTGCTGCCTCCCAGTTACTATTTCCTGCCAAAAGTCTATACTGACTTTAACACCCTGGTTTAGGTTTTAAATGGGAGTGTACTCTTCTCTGTCTGAGTTGTATCTTTCAGTATTTTGTTCAGTTGAGTTTTAATGTGTGTGACATTGTTTCTAATTTGGGGCAGTACAGATACAGTTGCTGTGAATACCCTGGAACATGTCTTTGGTTTGTGCAGGTACACATTTCTTTCAGGTGTGTACCTAGGAGTTGAAGGCTGAGCCATAGGCCACACCTATGTTTCACTGTAGAGGAGCTTGCCTTTCTTCCTGAGGGGCAGGAATTTAGGAACAGTTTAGCTGGGTGGTCCTGAGGTTGTAGTCAGAATGTCAGCAGGGACCACCATGACCTGCAGGCTTTATTGGGGCTGAAGACATTGCGGGGCTGGGGCCTCACCGTGGTCCTGCTCATCTTCCTGGCGGGACAGCCAGCTCCTCCCAGGTTAGTGGTCCCCGACTGATAGCCGGCCTTCGGATTCTGGTCATCCTGCTGGGTGTTAGGGTTACATTATTGTGGCTTTAGTTCATATTTTCTTGATGACTATTTGTTGCTTTATTTAAAAAAAAATTTTCAGCTATCCTATTTTAAGTTTTCAATAGTTCTTTGTAAATTTCCTGGTCATTCACTTTCCTTGGCATCCTGGTTCTGTTTCACGGATGCAGTGTTTTTTAAAACCTTCTCAGGTTACTAAGGGTGGTTTCCCAGTTCCCCTCAAAGCTTCCATTTCTCTGCACCGTTTCTTTCTTCTAAGATCCCTTTTACCTCCTTGTTTTCTGCTTTTGATGTTAAAGAGTTTCCTTAAATGTCTCTGAGCCTTTTGCTGTTTGTGTTTAAGGTCTAGCTTTTAAAAAGCAGGTTGACGTCTCTGTGCAAGGTGGCCATGTGCTTCGTTGCTGGGCCCCCGTTGGGATGTGCCACTGGGAATGCCCCCTCTCAGGCTCTGTAGAGTGCCGTGCCCCTGTCTCTGCCCGCCCATGAGTGAGTCACATTCTCTGGAGTGAGCTCTCTCGTCTCAGCCTAGAGTCTCAGCAGTCAGTATAGAAACTGACTTGAGCAAATGTATTTGACAGTGAGTACAGTCTTTGAACTCTCAACTGCATGCGAGTCCCCGATCCCCAGACCTTCCGCTTACCATTTCTAGATAGCAGACCTCCAGGTTCTGCCGGGATGAGGTGAGGCAGTGAGAAGTGTTTTCCCAGCGCCAGCATCCAGTTCTCTGGTTCACCTGTTCTCCAGGCACTGGCTGGATGCTTAACAGTTCAGATCAGTTCTGACACTGTGCACCTGGAGTCAGTGTCCGACGTCTCAAAGTCAGTGAGCCCTCAGACCCATGAGACCGCCCCCCTCGGATGCCAGTCACAAGCCCTGGGCTGCCTGTGTTTCTGATTGGCTGTAAATTGGGGGTTGCCACAATCCACCTCCCAGTTTGAAATTTGTTAGTTAAAATGGCTCACGGAATTCAGCACCGTACTTTACTTACATTTACTGGGTATCAAAAAGGGTACAACTCAGGAACAGCCGAAAGGAGGAGATGCACAGTGCAGGGTGGGGTGAGGGTGCATGGGCTTCGGGCGCTCTCAAACAGGCTGCCCTCGCAGGGCCTCCTGAGTTCAGCAGCTTCTGCGCGCTCTGACTCTCACTCTGCAGGAGTTTCTGGTACAGCTTACGCTCAGCTTCCCCCACCCTCCCCAGAGGTTGGTGGGTGGGGCTGAAAGTTGCAGCCCTCTCATCCCTTGGTCTTTCTAGTGACCAGTTCCACCTGAGGCAATCTGAGGGCTCTACCCTCAGGGTCCTTATTAGCATAACTCAGATGTGGTTAAAGGGGCTCCTTATGAGTAAGAAGAGATACTCCTTTCACTTAGGAAATTCCAAGGCTTTTAGACGTTCTGGTGCTAGGAATGGGAGTCCAAGACCAAATGCCTCTTTGTGTGATACCACCGGGGCAGCAGCTGGGTAGGGTGGTGGGAGGGATTGGATATTCTGCTTATCCCTTACCAGTTCCACAAAACCCTGGTACTGCAGCCCTTGGGTAGTCTAATATTAAACTGGTTGCTTTTCTGATTTCACTATTGCTGGTTTAAGGTTTGACTTTCTCAGGTTTGCCACATTAGTCACCACCATACTTCTGATCTTTAGCCTTGAAGAAATGTTACCATCTTCAGCTCTTTTTTTATCTTTGCAGATTCATACCTTTAAAAATCCTTTCATTGTCATTCTTAGGAGGTCAGAGTGGGGGAATAGAGGAGACAGATACATGTGCTCAATCTGCCATCTTTAACCAACATGGTTATTTTGTTTTAACAAGTGATTTAAGAATACTTGCAATTGTGAAATTAAATTTTCTCTTTATTGATTATATTAGGTTACCTCTGTAAGTATTCCAAATTTTATTAAGGTTATTTTACATTGTGTCATTGTCAAACAGTACTCTTTTATTCAGAATAAAATAACCTTGGAAATCACTTGTCATCTACTCCATGACCCTGTTTCCTGGGTCTCTTTTTTTGGTGGCGAGGGGTACCAGGATTGAACTCATGACCTCACTCTTGCCAGGCAGGCACTTATGCCACTGAGCGAAATCCCTGGCTTCCTGGGTCTCTTGACCCTGCAGTCAGTTTTGTGTCATCTCCACTGTCATCCAGTCCCACCAACCATGAGCATCTCTCAGGGCCCATCCCTTCTTTGCAAGTTGTCTTTAAGCATCTGTATGCTGTTCTTTGGAAGCTGGGGGCTGGAGGTAGTAAGGGGAAAGAATGGAATTTATAGGTTTTCAGCATCTGTGCAAAAGAATTAATGTTCTTACTTCTGCAAGTATGTAGTTTCCTGCAGGATAAATTTTCTAATAGTCTCACCATAGTAAGACCTTCTCTGTTGTTCTTGATAAACAAGTTGTATGTTTGTCCCAGAGCTTGCTTCACCCAAACTTTGCAGTTCATAGGAGAAAGCAAGCTCTCCAGGACTGGGCACAGGTGACTCAGGGTGCTAAGTCGTGAGTCTGATACCACCAATATTACTGTGTGTTGTAGACTAGTTTGGTTGTTTAGACCTGTTTGAAACAACCGATCATAGGTCTTTTCTGTAATTTTTTTTGAATGTTGTTACACATGGCAACAGAGTTGATACCAAGCAATAGTGATAACAGTCTCAAAAGTGCTACGTGCAAAGGAATTGGGCTAGCTGGATGAGGGCCCATGGGTGAACGGCTCACACCTACAGCCCTCTGTGGTCACTGAATATACAACCGTTGGAATATTTTTAAGGGAAGTGGGTATTGTGGGCAAAGTTAGCAATAAGTGACTGTTGGCTTTCTAAATTATTTGTCCCTCTGCTTTCAATTTGAACTGATCAACATGTAAATAATCATCATAGCTTGGAAGATAATCTGTGTCTTTAACTTAGAAGTGAAGTGATATTTCTCAAGGAACCACCAGGGATTCCAGCTTTGAAGTGAGCAAATTGATGTGTCTAGATTAACAGATTAGATCAGTTGAACTGACAGGCATTTTAGATATCTGTCATTTTACCCCTATTTAAAAACAAAGCAAAATAACAAGAAACTTGTTAAATTGGCTTGACTTTATCTGTTGTACTGGTTAAGAAAACTGATTCTAAGAAACCTACCGGTAACATACAACCAAATTGACAGAGCTGGTGTTTGAACCTAGATCAGTTGATTCTGAAGCCACAGTGCCCCTGTCATGCTAGAGCTACAGGGCTGGATGGCTGTGGTTTGCCCTGCACATGAAGTGCAGAGTTCTGTACTTCTGAGTACTGATTACAGCAAATGTTTGAACTTTCTGTCCTTGATGAATTGCTTGGGGGTAAACCTGCTGTTTTGTGTGAAGGCTTTTAGAATGGGGGTCTGTTCTGTTTCACCCTTCCTCTTGCCACCTCTCCCCATCTACCTCCTTCTCTTACCCTCAGTGTATGTGTGTGTATGTGTGCATTGTGTGTGTGTGTGTGTGTGTGTGTGTGTTTGCTTTTCCTCTTGTGTCTCCACTTCCTGTGGTCTCCTCCTAACAAGACCTATTGATTGGGCTTTGCTGGACTGAGGTTTAGCAAATAAATAGTTGAATGTGATTGCACAGAGCAAAGTTGGTTAGTGAAAAACATAATTTTCAAGATTTTTATTTCAATGAGGGATGTGAAGTAGGAAGGCCAACACTGGGAGCTTTCAGGAGAAGTGGGAAGATCACTTCTTGAGAAGCTTCCTTTGGTCCACTCCACACTCAAACCAGGTCCCAGCCTCCTGTCCTGTGAAAGACTTCATCTTAGCATTTGTCGTCATGGAAATGAAATAACAGGTAATGAATGGTTGGGTACCTAGCTTTTCCACTATAATGCACACTTCATACAAGCAGTAGACGGGGCCATTCTTAAGAATGATGCCTCAGTGTCTAGTCTGGTCAGGGTCCTGTAAGAAAATACCATAGATTGTGTGGTTTATAAACAGTGTTTATTTCTTACCATTCTGACGGATGGGAAGCTCAAAGTCAAAGCATCAGTGCATTTGGTGGTTGGTGATGGCACATTTCCTGTCTCATGGATGACCTTCTTTTCTCCGTTTCTTCATATGGTGGAAGGGGCGAGACATTTCTTTGGGGCCTCTTTTACAAGTGCACTAATCCTGTTTGCAGGACTCCACTCTCGTGACCTAACGCCTCACACAGACCCCACCTCCTACAACCATCACTTAGCGTTTTAACCTGGAAATTGGCTGTGAGCGGGAGAAACATTTGGTTGATAACACTTCGCTGCCATGTAGAGCATTCATATGAAGACAGATGGGTGGATGGATCGCAGTAGAACAAAGAAATAAAGGATTTTATTTTGATTCTATTTCATCTACTCTTGGGATCATTGCAGTGGCCTCCGAACTGTCCTCCCAGTCATCGTGATGTTGTCATCGGCACCGCCCCACCCCACAGTTGTATCTCCAAAAGAGATCTGCTCTTGTTTCTTCACAAGGACCTCCCCATGGCTCACTCCTGCTCTTTCATCGAGTTTAACTTGTTAGTGTCATTCCTGCACACCTGCTGGTTGCAACTTGACAAACTTCTGCCAAGCCAGCAGGATAGCTCCAAGACCCCTTCGCGTGTCAGTGCTGGGAATTCCTACCCCAGCCAAAATGCTCACAGACAGCTCTGCCTTTATGCTTACAGACAACTTAGTGCTTGCAAATCGGGCAGAACACTGAGCACTTAGGATTGTGGCTGCTCGCCTGACTGCGCCCTCTGCTTGATGCATTTGAAAGATCGGAACCCAGCTCTTTCTTGTAGCTCTCTTAGCATGGAGGAGTGAAAAGTGTTCTTTAAAACCAAGGAGATTTGACTGTGATTGAAATTTTAGTCTGCCATATGCTAGTTACGTCTTTTTTTAAATTGGTGGGGTTTTTTTAAACTTTTAAAAATTCTTTTTTGATTGGTTTTATTCTGTTTTATTTTCCTTGGTTTTATCCTTTTTAAAATAAAAAAAATTCTTATTAAATCCATGTTGGCAGTGTATAATGATGACATTCACTGTGGGCAGTTGGTACATGTACATACGAACATCTTAATTGTCTCCTTCCCCTCTCCTCCCTGTCCCTTCCTCCCATCCCTAGAGCTAGATGTTTCAGTTCATCTTTTCTGTGAACTGGCGTTAGAAAAATCACAGTGTTAGAAGACATAGAATGAGGAGCGGCAGCTTTTCTTGTCACACTCGGGCATTGGACGCTGTCTGAGGAATGATTACAGAAGGAGATGCTTGCCAATTTTGTCAAGATGTTAGTAAGCCCACGCCTTCGGAATTGAAGCAGCATGCAGAGTTATTTACCATGGAGACTTGTTTAATGTGAAAGGAGATGCGGGCTTTTAACACTAGGGATTTCAGTGGTCAGAGTGTCTTTGTAGGGGTTGGATAGAATGTGTGCTGTTTAAAAGGGTCTGTGAACCATCACCAGAAAGTTGCATGAAGCTACATGATCTAGGATTTCATATTTGTTGTGAAGAGCAAGTGGCATTTTGACCCAAACTAGAGTTTTCTCAGCTGTGACACTTTTGACGATTTGTCTGTTGAGTTCTTTGTGAAGTGAGTCTGTGCACTGCAGGGTGGTTAGGACCATCCCCCCCCACAGATACCTGTGGCCCTTCCTCGGCTGGGAGAACAAACAGTGTCTCCAGATACTGCTAAATGAGGCGTGGGGGGCACAGTCGGCCCTGGCAGTGGGTCTAGTGTGCAGGGCGTGGGTGGGAAGCAGTGCCTTGGCAGGAGGCAGCCCACACGCTTGAGGAGCTTGTGACCCGTGACATTTGTTGAAATCTCTTGACCAGGTAGAATATTTCTAGTAGTTGACTGAAATAGCTTTGGTCAAGGCTATTAGTAAAAATTTTTTTCAAAGAAGTTTAACATCTGTTTTCATTTCTGCTTTTGTAAGTTGCTTTGCTACTCAATTCCTTTATTTTAGCTATCTTCCTCTTGGGACCTAAAATATTTGAGTAAGTCAGAGTTTCCAGTACAGTTGGCAATTGGCTTTGTTCTAAAAGGAATAAAATGTTAATAACTAGTAGAATAGAAGGACGGGAGGTTTAATGCTGGTAAGTCAGACTCGGGTGGTAGCAACGTAGATCATTTAATAAGAAAGGGAACTAGAAGTCTGGTTATATTCAAGGTTCACTTCCTGTTCTTGTTTATTGTTGGAAAGTTGTACCTTATAAAAGATTTTAGATGCAGATAATTGTATTGTTCTAAGAAAAAGATTTCAACATACTAACCGTGTGTATGATTGCATAGCAAAATACACAATGCATTAAAACAATCTCATCCTTATCTTGGGATTGAGGTTTTTTGCATATGTTGTATGTTGAGTTCTGAGATACCTCTGTGCCTCTGTTACCCAAGGTTAAAAAAAAAAGGGCTTTACCCACTCCGAGGGCACAGGCATGGCTGCTTGGGCTGGATTGTTAGTTGAAGTAATGAATGAACCTCACTGATGGAGCAGAAAGAGAATGTGTTAGTAAAGTAGCTCAGAGAATATTTAGCTGGGCGGAGAAGCAATTCTGGGTGTCACAAAGCTAGAATCAACACTTGAAATTTTCCTCCTGCCTAAAATTACATTTTTATTTATTTAATATTTAACAGTGACTGGCAGGACATAAACTGACATTCTGAGGTCTGTATGATCTGTGTTACTGTCAGCTGTCATCCCAGTGTCTAGAACAGTGTCTGTCTCATTTTTTTGGGTACTGAATAAACGCTTGTTATATGGAAGAATAACCAGACCAAGGATGTTTACCTATCACTGACAACATGGACAGAAAATGTGGAGTAATATCATGAAGTGTTAATTCCATTGGAAACTTTTAGTGGCAGAATTTACCCTTTCTGCTAAGAAATCTTAGGAGATACATATTGACTAGCCCTCTCGTACCCTGGAGCCGTGTCTGCGTGTGCTCCCGATGGAAATGAATATCCAGAACAGCCTCACAGGAGTAGACACTGTTACTGCTGTGTTCTCCATGGGAAAGCAGAGGCAGAGGACCTACCGAGCTACTGGCTGATGGCTGTGTAAGTGGCAGATATGGGTGGAAAAAATCTGTGCACGTTTCTCTCCAGGCAATGTATGTAATGCTTTCTCTTTTAAGGTAAAAAATCTGGTGAGTGGTTATGTATTCACTATACTAGAAAGTAATTTCAGTATGTGAACATGTCAAACTGAGGTTTGCTAGTTGTATTTTAACTTCACCTTTATACAGAGATCTGTAAAAGCATATATTCATATCCAAAAACAACTTTTATGATTATATTCAAATTTCGCTACTATGATGAGAAGCACAAAGTAAACTAACACCCTGCAAAACAGTGTCAGATGGGAAGTGTTGTGCAGAATGAGACCTGAGCAAGTGCTAACTGAAGACTCCAGTCCTTTAGCCAGTCCTTTAGCCATTACATCTGTTCAGCGAATGGACGAAGCTCTTCAGTGGCTCCTGAATACTGCCGCTTACACTTCATAAATTCTTAAAACTAGTGCAGGCTTTTAAAAATGTTATCAAAGTAGGATAAAGAACTCCTTCATGCGCTCTACCTGGATGTTCCAATTATTAACATTCTCTGCATTTCCTTTATCATTCCATTTCTCTATGGACATGATGGTTTTTTCTGCGTTAAGAGCAAGTTGTAGATATGATGTTGCTTTACTGCCAGATGCATCAGTATATTTTTATTCATCTTTGGCAGTTTGTCCATAATGTCCTATATAGCAGAAAGGAAAAGAAAATTCTGGTCTGTAGGCCAGTTTAGTTTTACATGTTGCATTTAGTTGTATGTCCCATTCCTCTTTAATCTGAATATTCTTCAGTCTGTCTGTTGTGATCTTGATATTTTTGAAGAGGTTAAGCCAATTGCTCTGCAGATAATGATGTTTAGTGCTGTGGTAATGTTAAAGTTTTTAAAGGTAAAACAATAGTAGACTAAAGTGAGTTGCAATGATGTAACATTTTAATGCATTTTATTATGAAAATATCTATCACATAAGCAGAGAGAATAATAAAATGCAGGTTATTACCCAGACTCAAAAATTAGTATTTTTGCCACCCTTCCTTCTTTGTATTACCCAGCATTTGTGGCTGAAATATTTTGAAGCAGTTTCCAGACATCATAATATTTATTCCATATTTCAGTAAGCTCTTAAAAATGACATTTTTTAAAGTCAGATTTTATTGGTACATTTTAGATATACATAATGATCACATTCATCATAGAGAATTTGTACCTGTACATGATATAACTTGTTTTTTTTCCCATTCCTCTCTGCTCCCTTCAACCCCTCCTCCCTTCCCCATTTACAAAAGTTTTGTTTCCATGTGACATTTCTTAAATAACCTTAGTATTACTTTATTTTCAATTCCTGAATACTATGCACAAGTAAAGTATATTCACATTTCTTATAGTACAGCAATGGCGAACCTTTTAGAGACTGAGCACCCAGACCGCAACCCAGAACCCACTTATTTATTGCAAGGTGCTAATGCTGCAGTTAAACCTGAAAACTGAGGTTTTAGGTTAGACAAAAACAGCTGTTACCCGATGCTTGACCACTGCAGTGGCTCTGCTCCTGCCTGCGACGGAGCGAGCTCTGCGTACCTGCTGTGCCTGTGTGCTGTAGGTTCGTCCTCGCTTTTCTGTACCTCGGAAATGCTTTTCTCTTTGGGTTTTATATTTGTCTGCGATGGCTCCTAAGCTGCTCCTCACCTCCGACACTCCCTCCTCCCTTTTGCTACATTTTTTAATGCTCTGTTAAGATGGGAATGACCGAGATCCTAGATTGGCTCGCTTAGTATCTGCTCTGGGTTCCTCCGTGTGCATCTCCACGTGAAGCAGAGGTGGGGCAGTACAGTGCTCTGTCACTCAGACCCCTGCACCTAGGGTTCTGGACGTGGCCCATGCATCCTGCACGGGAACTCCTGTGCCTGGGAGATGAGCCTGAGCAGAGCCAGGTGTGCGTGCGCTGCTCATTTTGCTGGAGGGTTCTACAGACCCAGCCCTGCTGGCAGTCTCAGGGCTGTCACCTGCTCTTCCAGCTTGGCTGCAGTGGGGACTCTGGAGCTCAGTGTTGCTGCCAGGACTGATTTCCCAGCCTCCTTGCCAGATGGCAGAGGAAGAAGCAGTTCCCTTGGTGGACCAGTTTTTGTGTGCTGCTCCAGGAGTCAGTTCCTGGAGGCACAGTGGATCTGCTCTTCTGGTCCTTTCAGAGGCTTTGTAAGTGCCTAATTCTGTGTGCAGAACCTTTCTCCACCCAAAGTAGCTCGAGCGGTTTCTATCATCTGTTTCTGAATTCTGTCGTCAGAACTGGTAATCAAAAGCAAATAACCTTTATATTGCACTTCACATGTGTGTATACAAAGCAGTGTAGCCAGATCTGAAACGTAACAATTTGAATTGGGACATAGGTTTTCATTGTGGACCTTGGTGTCAGGAGATAAAGTTCCTCAAAGAGCACTGGGTGTGTGTGCGCGTGTGTGCATGTGCATGTGTGTTTATGAAATGCTGCTGTCCTCTGACTAGGACTTCTTGAAGGTCTCTGCCAACCCTCACCCGTGTGAGGCCTCTGTGCGTGCCAGTCTTGTAGAGTAAGGCTGTCACAATTAACTGATTCGAGACAGACTAGTAACCTGTGTCCCTTTCTAAGTTCTTTCTAATCGTCCTGAATTTCTGCTTCTACCTCTGTTGTAATGAGAGTGCAGGTACGTGTTTAAGAATGTACCATGTTTTAAATATTACAGAAAACATCAGGCATACACAGATGTAGAAAGAATAGTACGGTAACTACCTTCTTAGCATTTGGTTCATCATACAAACTTCAAATTTGACAACCCCTAATAAGATACTTTACCCTATTTTTCCTTTCACTGTCTACTTTCTGAATTCTGCGTGGCCCAGGCCTACCACACTCCTCGCCCCCTGCCTGTCTCGGCCTTCCCAGGCTCTTGCTGGAGCCCTCCAGAGACCCAAGTGCATGGGAACAGGACAGTCGTGTAACAGTGTTTTACGTGGAGCCTGGAAAAGACTGTTGAGTTTAGAAACAAGGACTGCTTGAATTTCTTATCCCATGAGTGTCAGACATGTGGCTTTCATGTCTTCCTCATGGCTGTTTTTCTAACAAAACCGGTAACGTTCAACATGATGACCTTTTCCTTGCCCTTGCTCCATTGATGGAAAAAATATAGGCAGTCATACCTGAAATGTTTCTGGCAGTTGTTTTTATTGCTGTTTTGAATTATAATACATGATAGGCCAGTGTGTGATAATATAGTTTGCATTTATATTTTTAAACCCTAATACCGGCAGTAACCCTAATATTTTCACCATATTTTTAAAAAAATCAGATGTTTCACTGTAGGACTTAAGGGAGATTGTTGAACTGCTGCCCTCGACCAGTAAGAACACATCAGAATGTTGCTTTTTTTAGAGGAAGATTCAAAGGCTTTGCAGCCTCCGTGTGGTTTCACTCTGACACACTCTTTTCTTCTCAAAACCTGCATGGGAAAAGTCATTCTTACATGATATAGAAACCCGAAGTAACTGTTCTCACGCTCTGAAAAGATGGAAAAACGCCAATCAAAAAGTCTTTGAGTTCTTGTTTTGGATCAAATGTGCTTGGTCCCGTGTGGGACAGAAGCTAAGGTGGCTCCTGCTTGTGTCTGTCTTTGGGCGGCTCAGCTGAGTACTCAGGGCACCTTAAAAACCATGGAGAAACAACACAGCAAGTGTGGCAGCAAAGAGAGAGAGAGAAGGTCTGCAGAGCGTTTGAAGAAGATAAACCGTTGAAACAAATTTTGTTTTGTATTTCTCGTGTATGGTACCTTCCTATATAGTTTCTTCTTTCTAGCAAGTGTAGTGTTGCCAAGACTTGTATAAGTTTGAGTGTGCATTATAGAGAGAAATAAAAGTAGTCATGTGTCACTTTCTCTTAAGTGGAAGGAAGTGGAAAAGCTTGTGACACTCCTCTTACTCTGTCAGCAGAAAATAAAAACAGATCCTGAAATACCACTCCATTTTCTAGTTTAACACGTTTTCTATGATAATGTCCTGCTGCCTAACACATTATGGAATGCAATAATGTAAACCTCTTATCTGCATAAAACATATAGCTAATATGCAGTGACCTGTAGTCATTATGTTTTCAGGTGTCATCTGTGTTGAAGGGGATCAGAGCTTCCCAGAGTAGAAAACAGTAAAAGTCAGTGTCTCTACCCCATGGGAGTTTGTGTTTTAGTTGAAAGATACAAGAAAAATGCACGTGAAAGAGAATAGGCTATGTAGTGGCTGGCAGAGCCTGTATAGCATTTGTTTCACTATCAAGAAAACCGAGGTCTAAAAGACTTAAAGGCTGGATACGGTGGAATGAAGGTGGTTAGACCTCGGTCTCCAGGCTAGCATGGCATTTGCTGCTTTTTCTGTGAGGTGGTACATGTCCAAGTTCATGCTCTATGGTGTAGATGTAAAGGCCAAGTAAAACAAAGGAGGAAAAATGGGGGGAGGGGGGTTAAGTCATCAAAGAAAGGTGAAGTACAGTTTGGAGTGAAGCATGAACAGGAAGAGCGGGAAACAGAATGATCCAACCAGTGAGACCCAGACATGGGCTGTATTTTTGGGAGAGAGACAAATCCGACCTGACTGATTGGAAGGGCACATGCTGGGCAGTGTAGGGAAACTGGGTTTGAAGGACTTGAAAGCATGGGAGAGGAACTTGGATTTGATGTGGTAACCTTGAAGAACCCCTCTCAGTCCTTGAGCATGAAATGATCCAATGAAAATGGAATTAAGAGAACAGTTTGTTTGTTTACTGGGAGAATCTGATGATATCTGCATTTTTCTTTTCTTACATCTGTGCATTGGTGTTTTGTCTTGTTTTCTTTTTCCAAGTAGGTTGAACACTGTATCAGTCAAAATAAGCTAGCTTCTGTGGTAGCCACAGATGTAGCCTGAATCCCAGGGGCTGAGTACATACGTGTGTTTCTAGTTTGTACTCCTTGTCTAACACAAGTAGATGGGGCCTCTGAGTGGTTTCTGTCTTATTCAGGGACCCGGTCTAGCAAAGGTGCCACCACTGAGAGATCACTGCTCTCTAACACTTTAGCCTGGAAATAACACTCCACCCTCGCCCCGAACTTGTTGGCTGGAAGTAGTCACACAAACCGCAGTGGGGGTGGGGAAGGGGGGGGATATAATTCTGCTTATTTAGGAGAGAAAATGTAGTGATTGAGAGTGCAGTGCCGGAGCTGGACTGCCAGAGTTTGATGAGCCTCACAGAACTACTGGGAAGCTTAAATGAACTCATCTTACAGGACCATGGTGCATAATTGTTAGCAAGGTTTGTGGTTGTTATATTCAAGTGCTGGCTTTCTGGATAGTATCCTAAAGGAAGGCTCAAGTTTCTGACTCTTGTTGAGACACCTAGAGAGGAGGAGGTGGTAGTAGTTTACATATGTGAAGGCCAACTTCCTGACCAGAATGATGGTGTTGGGTACAGAAAAGACGAAGAAGAAAGTGGTAGAGGAGAAAAGCCCCAAAAAGATTTGTTCACCAACTATCTCCCATAAGTGGGAAGAGGAGGAGGAGGAGGAGGAGGAGGAGGAGGAGGAAGAGGAGAGAGGAGGAGGAGGAGATGTAGTGAGAATGACAGTGGTGTTTGCAGTGAAATTAGGGTACCCTATGGGGAAGGGAGCTGAGGTTCAGAGTTGGTGATGGGGAGAGGTCCAAGGCTCAGGAGGCCACAGGAGATGCAGGCATGGGGCGCAGGCAGTCGGAGGAAACTGGCCAACCCTGGTGAGCATGTGTCTGTAAGCTACAGCATTGGGACTGCCCTGAGTCAGGCTGCAGGTGAGGCCAGCAGGTTTGGGGTTGAATCTCACCTCCCCCGTACCCTGTGGCCTTGGTGTCTGGCTTCCTCATCAGTACAGTGGGGATCATGAGAATCCAACTGTTTAGGCCATGATTAAGCAAAAAACACCTGCACAGTGTTGGGAACGTGGTGTGTAGTACAGGATTAATAATGTTCATTCTAACTTCATTAAGACTTTGCGTGTGTACACACATGGGCTTTTCTTCTGAGCAGTGGGCTCTTTCAAGCGTGAGGTAAGACCTCTGTCAGTGGTTCTGGGGAGCACTTTGTGGTCCTCCTTGGGTTCAGAGAATGGCCTCGACCCACAGCACTGTAATCCATGTGCCTTTCATTTCTCATTCTTCATCTGATAGCTAATGAGCGAACGTTTTTAAGCTTTTCAGAGAGTAACAGACTGCAGTGAGCTGAAAAGGAACCACAGTAGACCATTTTGAGGGCTAATTTAAGAGCAGTGTTTCCCCTTTCAAATTTGTATGCTACCTTTTACTGGATGGCGAGAGCTTCTTGAAGTATAAAATTATTTCCAAGCCAAATTTTCTGTGTCTGGTTTTGTCATTGACTTTTTAATTAATCAGCTCTATTCTTACTATATCTACTTTAAATTGCAGGGTCTTCTGGGGCACATATTTGTATAACTGTCTTCAGGTACACATGCGCTCTAGCATTTCTAGCACTTCTTTTCATTTCATTGAGAAATAAGAACTTCACAGGTGTTTCAGTAGGACTTTAGAATATTGCTAGGAGTGATTCAGAAATGTACTATTCAGTTAAATGACTATTTGAGATCTTTCTATGGGCCAGGCGCTGGTCCAAGTTCTATGTATAGACAAGGTCCTCACCTTCCTGGGGCTTACAGCCTAGCCCAGATTATAATCCACCAATTGTTGATTTATCGGTCCCTTTAAGGATTGTGTGATCAGCTGGTGCAGAATAACACCATTCAACCCTTTGACGCGCTTCAGGTCTGTCTTCTTTATGGCTAGGCTACAGAGTTAGGACTGCTTTGCAGATGCTGCCTCTAATTGACCAGCTGTCTTTTTGGACTCTGTGTGGGTGGTCCTGTCTGCTTATCCTGTTCACAGAGTTGTGGAAATGAAGACATTATATAATGCATGGACTATTTTGTAAGTTTTTGACCTCTTCAAATAATACCCGATGCCATTTCTAACATTTGACATTCACTATTCTATACTATCACTGAATAGTCAGTGCATTTGGTGGATTTAAACAAACAGTTCAAAGGCTTAAAAAAAAATAACCAAATGATCTTTTTAGAAATAAAAATGGGATTATGAAAGGGGGAATATGGTCAGCTGCCGCCATGTCTGTCTACTTTCCCAGATGAGTTGTTGTAGCTCACTGGTATTGCTTAAACTTGTTACTGTATCACCAGATTCGTGTTGAAAATCATATAGGATTGTGATTTGCAGACAGTGTGTTTGTACACGGTCACCTTCTTTGTTCTGTCCTGGAGTACAAAGGTCATCTAGCACTGCCGCTGTGCTCCAAGTTTACCCTCTGGTGAGAGGAATATGCGAGAAATAAAAGCGAAGCCCAAGGTTACCAGGAGGCAGTGAGGGCTTCTGGAAGGAGAGTGGATGGCTGAGTTGGCCTGGATGAGAGACTTTTAAAAAAAAACAACAACAATTGCCTGTAGTCAGAGATAGGTTTAGAATTTACCTTTTTGTTAGTCTGCTGCTGATGATTAGGTAGACTCATTCACGTAAAAATGAAACACAGATTTGTGGGAGGTAAAAGGATACGGAACTGATGACTTTATAACCTGCCATAGGAACTTACTTTCTTGTTGGAAGTATCCTCAGAATTTGCCCCATTAGCACCCTATCATTAACCTTGGACAACTTTTTGGCTCAAACATAAGAGGGTCATAGAACTAGTTTACTAGGGAGAAGCTCTGTAAATAAGGAAACTTTGTCTCCAGTTTTCCTTTCATATCCCTCGCCGTGGTTTCTGTTTAGGATGTGACTCAGATGACCACCTGAGTGCCACCCTGCACGAACAGTAGTGTTTGTCCTTCCTTCCCGTCCACTTGGACAGGCGATAGGTGGAGTAAGGGAAGGGCACACAGGTCCTGACTTCCGTCCGTGTGGTCATGCCTGCTTCTCTAAGGTCTTCCAGGGACCAGGTGTGGTTTCATCAGAGACCATAAGGCCAGGAGGCTGTCTGTGAAATTTACTGCCGTGCCTGTCTAAACTGTGCTCATTTGAAGTGTTGTACCAACCACTAAGATTTATTTTCTTGCCTGGCAAAAGATGAGCAAGATAAGAATTTAAATATTTCCAGGGTCTAAAGCCCAAGAAAAATTTAAGGGATGACTCATGATTCAGCATTCTATTTCTTTATCTTCTATCACCAAAATCAGTTTCACGGCCCACTGAGATACTGTATTGGGGAAATTTGAGAGCCTGAGTAAAACAAATTTGAGCTGGCAGACAGATTGACGATACTTGGAAAGGTCACACTACTTACTCATATTCAGGTATTCATTTGAGCAAGTGTATAATATTGGAACGAATCCTGAGAACTCTTAATTTATAGTTTTGCACTTTACTTCCTGTCTCACTTAGGCAAGTAGCAACTATATCTCCTGTTGCTTCCCCACCCTTACCCAGATCTTCCTCAAAACCCAAACTGCAGAAATTCAGACACAAGGTCCTAGCAACCTGGGAATAACAGAGATGATCCCTTAGCGACCCCAGGAAAACTGAGCATACATTTGACAAATGGACTTCCTAGTAGATACTGCCATGCAAAGTCCTGGTCCTGTTGCTGAGCTGTGGCCTTTAAATCCTAGGCTGGCTTGTTTGAGAGGAAAAACTTGATGCTTTCATTGCCTCAGACACCACAAACATTTACAATGTTGTTAAAATCTCTCTTGCTGATTATACTTCCCTGTAACTACTGCTGTTGTTAACTGAACCTTGAGGGACATACTCATAACCTTGTGGCATAGTACTCTTTTATTCCAAAAGTGTTCCATAAAACAGTTATGACTCAGAACAAAACAAAACAAAGCAAAAATGTTACTGAAGTGTAAAATCTAAAATAGAAAGGATAATGGATTTAAGAAATACATTACCAAAAATACTGTACAATATTAACATTTTTATACTGGCAGTATACAATGTAATCAGTCCTTTCTCTTCTGCCAAACTGTTGGCAGGAAATTGGCAGCGATGACTGAGTTTTTATTAGCACAAACCTTTCCTTTTATATTGAGTTAGATATGGCTTGTGAGCTAGATGTGAAAGCACATCACTGTAATCCCAGCACTGAGGAAGGCTGAGGCAGGAGGATCCCTCAACCTGGGTGACTTAGTGAGGCTCTGTCTCAAAATCTGGAAAAATAAAAATAAAAAAGGGTGGGGATATAGTTCAGTGCAAGGCCTTGGGTTCAGTCACCAGTACCACTAAAAGAGAAAGGAAAAAATATAGTTTATGAATTAGAACTTGCTGTATGTTCTGTTGAGCTGATACATCAATCAGTTTACTTCCACAATGACCATGGGAAATAGTGCACAGTGAAAAGGATTGAAAGGAATCCCAGTTGGAAGTTGAATGGTCATCCTGAGAAGTACTGCAGAGTTGGTCATCCCAGTTTGCTTTAAGTCCGAGACAGTCCTTTTTACTTTCCGTTTGAAGTCTTGGAATGTATCATCATCTGTGACTCTGTCATCTCACGCGAGTTTTCTTCAGGGGCTGACCTCACAGCACTGGAGAGTGACACACTGACCTGACGCTTCAGCATCTTCATGACCTTCCTCTTGTACCCTTTACATGCAAAGAAATATATGAAAGGGTCCATGCAGCAGTTAAAGTTCATCAGGCATACTGTAAAGTGCAGAGAAATCTGGAACGAATGTTTTTGGCCACATTCTAGAACATCATGAAAATGAAGCTTCTTAATCATGTGTTGAATAATTGCAACGTGGTAAGGTGTGAAACAGAGAACGAATACGACAATAATAAAAATAATCGTGTTGAAAGCCTTTTTGTTTACACCCGATTTTTCACTGAGAGGGTTTTGTTTGGCAGTTCTAAAGAGCTTGCAGCAGATCTGAGAGTAGCAGATGAGAATGACGACGAGCGGAAGCACATAGCCTATGAAGCACGCACCAAGCAGAATCCAGGGAAGCGACTCTATGCCTTCAAAGTTTGGGTATTCCATGCACGTAGTCCTTTCCGCCTCCTCCTTAGACATGGGGTTGATGAGTAGTGGCAGTGTTTGAGCAAACACTAGGATCCAGACGAATATGCAAACCCCTTTTGCGTATTCGACTCTTTTCATCTTGTTGTAGCGTAGCGGGTGTACCACAGCGAAGAAGCGGTCAATGCTCAGGCAGGTCATGAAGTTCACGCCTGCATACGTGTTGATGTAGAACACAAGTGCTGTTATCCTGCACAAGGCGTCACCCAGTCGCCAGTCAAAGCCCAGCGCATAGTAGGCTATCCGTGTCGGCAAAGCGGTGGTGAAAAGGATGTCAGAAATCACCAAATTTGTTGAATATAGGGTGGTAGAGTTGATTTTTTTCCTGTTTTGAACAATGACAACCAAGGCCAGCAAGTTTCCCACCAGCCCGATGATGAAGATGAGGCTGTAATGCAGAGGCATGAGTATCCTGGCAGTGGTATGGTGTGTGTAGAGATCACAGCCATTTCCCTGAGGGGCTGCAGTGGGGGTAGTAAAGTTGTTTGCCATTTTGGGGGCCAGTGGTGGTGGTCAGAGTCTCTAGGAAAAAACCAAGAAGGGTCTGTTTAATTAAAAACATACTCCAACCAATATAACTAGTCATTTGTATATCTAGGTCTTAAATTTTCAATATTTACGTAGTTTTTAAAAATCTTTGCTGTAATTTGAAGAAGAGGGAATAAAATCTGTTTTTTACTCTCATAATTAGTGGCTTTGGTAAAGCTCTGGCAAAGGAAATAGAGCCCTCTAAATAGGGCACATACATTTTTGTGACAAGAGGGAATGTACTCGCTTTTTCGACCGAAATTCCCCTTCCTTTTTCTGAACCACTGTCTGGTTAAGAAGAAAATCAGGTTAGAGCACCCCATATTTTAGACAGGCGTTAAGCTTCGCTTTTAAATTGAATTTCAGTTGAGCTTTTTTTTTTTTTTTTCCAAATGCATTATCACTGCCAGGAAATGAAATCAGTCACACATTTATGTAGTAAAATATGAACTTACCACAGTGATCTGATTTGTGTTAACCTAAAGAGTATGAGAAATCAGCCTAGGCCTTGTTAGGAACTGAAAGTTAAGTTTTCTTTTTAGAAAAAGAAGAAGACAACCATGACCAAAACTTCAAAAGAGAATAGAAAGAAGAGAGAACAACACAAGTTACTTTATGGGGAAAATTTTAAAGTAATTGTGAACCAAATCAGCTCACAGGTAGCGTGGGGACGCATGGAGCACACGTTCCATGTGGAGGGGAGTGTCACACAGGGGTGTTTGTGTCCTGCTTTATCTACTGAATAGCCTGTGTCATTGTCATCTTTATATTTTTATGTCTAGATTTTGTGCAGACATTTGATGGAATTCTATGGTATTCCAATGTATTAATGGATAATAGTGCTATTCCTATGGTGTAATTTTGGATTATTTCCAGTTCTTCTTATAGATAATGTTGATAGAAACTTCAAGAAATTCAAAGTTTCTACAATCAGGTCATTATAGGAGGGCGAACTGTGATGAAAGTAGAAAGACCAGAGCAATAAACCCCGTGTGATTATTTTTAGAACAAAAAGGATTTTGCTTGTCGGACAAAATCTTATGTGAAAATCACCAAAATTAAGGGAAATGTTTAATGTATCTAATGATACTGCTGCTGTGTTTTAAAGCACTGCCCTGACTGAAAGCACTGACCCCACGTTCATTTTTCTGCCTGCTGTATTAAATGAACTGGGTCTCTGCTGACTTCATTCTAACAGTCCTGCAGCAGGGACTCTCAGGCACTGAGGGCCATCCGAGGGTAGCTGTGGACTGCACTCAGTGCTGACAGGCAAATTCTTACAGAATGCAAATATGATCTACAGGGAAGAGAACAAACATGGAAACAGAACGTTTTCTTATCCAAGACCAGACCCAGAATGGAAACGGGTGGGGGTGGGGCAGGACGGTTAGTAGAAAATACATAAGATGGTAGGAATATCAACAGATAAACATTAATTTAAGCTTGTCTCATAAAAGGCTGCCTGGAAGAGAATATAATTCAAAGTGATTAAAAAAGATTAGAAATAAAAGCATGGGAAAACACATACCAGGCAAATCCTAACCAATGCAAAGGTAGAGATTTTAATATCAGAAAAAGTAGAATTCAAAGCAAATTCAGTATCATTAGGAATAAAGAAGATCACTACAAGAGTTAAAAACAGTTCACAGAAAACACCATTCTGAAATATGCATGTACCAGCAAAATTTGACAGAATTGAAAGCAGAAATTGGCAAATCCACAGTTACAATGGGAGATTTTATGCATTTCTGTTAGCATATGCTAGATAAAGAACGAGACTCAAGACTTTGAAGATGTACCCAACATGGTTTAAAAGCTAATAGAATTTGTGTCAAAGGCACGTGGGCCTGTCTGAAAGTCGAGCACACTCTAGGTCGTCAGGGGTGAAACCTTCAGAAAATTATTGAACAGATCATATTGCCTGACTGCAGTGCAATTAAATTAGAAAACAATAATAAAAAAAGTAAAAGATAAATTTGAAAACTAATAAGTATATTCCTAAGAAACTTTTGGGTTAAGGAAGAAGCCTCTATGAGAATTTTGAAACGCTTAGAACTAAATGACAAAAATAATTCCTGCTAAAACTGTGCGATGCAGCTAAGGAATTAATCCAGGAGGAGACAATGTCCTGAGTGCATTATTAAGATTGAAAGTGGTTAAGTTAAATATGTAGCTCAAGAAGCTGAAGAGCTGACTTTATCCAAAGAAAAAAATAAAGACAATTGCCAAAGTTAGTGAAATAGAGAACAAAACAATCAACAAACAGTAAATATGGACTTTATATTTTGTGCAGAAAAAAAATGAAGTGGTTCATAAATAGAAATCATGGGAATGGCATTGTGGGACAAAAGTGGAAAAAAACTGTTTATTTGCAAAAGGCTTCCTGTGAGAAGTGGCTGTTGAGTCACTAAGACTGGACCCAAGGGAGAAGTAGAGATTCCAGGCAAGGATGTCACTGAGGAGCAGGCATCAAGAATTTCTTCTGTTAATTTTCTAATATGTGAGAAAATGGATTTTTCTAAAAACCTCAACTTAGAAAAGCAGACTCATAGGAAATGACTTTAAAATAAATGGCAGGAAAAACCCTCAGTGTGGAGTGGGAGAATCCTCTGTATGAATAATTCTGATTGCAGAGATTGGGAAAGGCACACAAATATGAGAAGGAGGTGCCATTTCTGACAGCTTGTAAGTGACATCTGAGGCTTCCCGGAGTGAACGGTAGCTTTGGTAGAGCCGGAAATGACAGGAGTTTCAGAACGGTGTAAGTTCAGCAATGCTTGACACAGTGTTCATTACGAAAGTGAGTTTGCAAACAATCCAGGTGCCTTTCATTAGGGGATATTAAGTATTTTATGGTATAGTCATGCAGTGGAATAGGTATTATGCGGCCCTGAAAGTGGCAGCATAGAAGCCTACTTCTTGACAGGGAGTTATATTAAGGAAAACATACATAACTTTGCTTTTTTTGATGGTGGTATTGGGGATTGAATGTAGGGTCTTCTCACTGAGCTATATCCCAGCCTTATTTTTTTTTCTAATTGAAACGTCTCAAATTTTTGGTCCTCCTGCCTCAGCCTCCCAGAGTGCTAGGATTATGCAATAACATGCTGCTTTTACCGTTGAGAACAAATACACACCACATGCAGAGAAGGGTGTCTCATGTCAAAACAGTGTTGTACAAGTAACTTGAAGGCTTTATCCATATAGTCTAAATGTTAACACGAAACATGAATTAACTGAAATGAATAAGTAGGTAAATGAGTTTTTTAATCTAAGAGAAATTTTGGGGGTGGGGGGTACTGGGAATTGAACTCAGGACCTTGCACTTGCCAGGCAGGCGCTTGTGCTGCTGAGCTATATCCTCGGCCCAAGGATAATCTTTTTATTTAGCTTTTTTCACAGAACCTGGTCAACTGACATACTTTTCAGAGTATCCCATTAATGCTATTTATTCACGTGTATGCATTAACCACTAGTAACCTGCTTTAGGTCATGTCCTGTAGGGACTCGCAGCAGCCTGCACTCTCAGGATTGCTTGCTGCTTTCCAAGTGAGGAACCCAGGGTCCTTACGTCCTGACTCCTTTTCTCTGATGCTCATCCAGGCCTTTGCAGGAGAGGCTGCTTCATGTTGCCTGTGAAGAACTGAGAGTTTGTGGTTTCAAAATGCAGACAGCTTGGTCACAACGTGGCTACTCTTCCTAGGTGTCTTGGTTACTTTTCTCGTTGCTAAGACAAAATACCTGACACCCAAAGTTAAGGGTGGAAAGGTTTATTTAGCTCCCAGTTTGTGGAGTTTTCAGTCCATAATCGACTGATTCCAACATGGGGGGTGGCACATGGCAGAGGGGCAGCAGTTCATGGCAGGCAGAAGACAGCACAGCAGCAAGGGACAGAACAGCCTCTTTCTGTCCTTGATACCATATCCAATCTGCTGGGTCTGGGACAGTGCCAGTCCAGTCAGTGGGCTGATTTAGTAATCACTCTTAATCCTAGCACTGCAGCGAGAATCAGTCACACACTCTAGATCCAGCCACCTCTGAAAAAGGCCCACCTCTGACCACACGAGGCTTTGGAGGGACATCTAGACACAAACCATGACACTAGGGGAAGGGACTGCACTCCAGGGAGCACCTTCCCTGGGGGAAGTCTGTCCAATGCCAGAGCTGGCTGAGGAAAGCACTCTCCGGACGCGGATAGTCAGTGGGATCAATCAGAAAGGGTCTCAGTAAAGGAGACTGGAGGGGGCACTGATATAAACACTTTCTGGATTTTTAGTGGCCTCCCCAGGATTGAGTCCATAGGGTCACTTAGTTCTTATTTCCTGTGTTACTAATGCAGTACTATACTTGTAGCCAATACTATCCCCAAGTTGAGGGGAAATCCTTTCATGTCCTTGACTGACACCTGCTCTGTAAAAAAATCCCAATCTATTATAATCTTCCCTCGGAGATACTACTTTATACCTGCCTTTAGTCATTTTGGGGTTTACTTTCCTGAAACTCGAATTAGCTCCACTCTTTTAGTAGCAGACATTGCTTTTAGGACATCCTGTGCTACATCCTAGGAGTACAGAAATGATCCCTTTCCTCTGAGAGGGCCTGGGGCTGAAGGATGAAGGGAAAAGGTTGGTAGTGTGGGAGGTGCTGGCTCAGTCCTGCGAGCCCCCAACTTCCAAATGTTCAAGTTGCAAACTTTAACGGGTGTGCTCTGTGAGACTCGCCTCGTCAGCTTACAAGGGAACCCGATTTACGAACAATTCTCCCTTCTTTGCTGTGTTGCTTCTTGTTCGCACTGCTGTCCCGCTCGCTCTTTGCATACCAGTGTGCCTCTAGCAGCTTTCGGATTGTGAATTCCCCTTTTAATCATTTTTGAGGTTCAACTTTATGTCTACTCTTAACTGTATTTTAAGTAGCGCTCATTTTCTTGTTAGGCAGCAGGTGCGGAGATGTTATTTAGAGTCAGATGTGTACATGTCTATCTGAGTTAAGCTTGAAAGTACCATAACTTGTCATGGCACTGCCTAGGGAAAATACCACCGAAATGTTTATGCTGAATCTTTTTCTTCCTTAGAAACTAACATCCACAGAATTATAGTTTCTCGTAATGCTTTTCGTGAAAGATATGTTGGTCCCTAAATTATCCTTGGAGCTTCACACCCTAAGGGGCAGGAATCAGGACAGTGTCTCTTCCCTAAGGACGCAGATAGTACCCAGGCTTCAGGGAAGATGGGCGCTCATTCACGCAGGTGGGCTGAGGAGCAGGGCCTGCTTGGCCTCTGGAACACCTGCTCCTCCTGCAGATGGACGGCCTGGAAGCCACCTATGCGGTTCTCTTATTCTGTTGATAAGCAAAGGATACCATCCCTGTTCTGTCTCTGTAATGGAATATTTAATCCTTTGACTTTCCTGTTATCTTGACATGTAAAACAGTTAATTCTGTCCTCAGCAAAATACCTTCCAAAGTCTTTTTCATTTGTGTTTCTGGAGGCGGGCCTGTGTGTGATTTTCTGTAGAAGTTACTTCATTACTAATGGAGTTACTAGCATTTCTTGAGATATTATCGTCTCTATTTTTTGCATAACCGGACATGTTGACATGAACTAGGTTTTTTTTTTTCTCTACCCACAAAAGGGAAAAAAATAAAAGCCGCCCCCCGCCCAACTCATTTAGTAGTACTTGAGAAGGTTGTCTAAGTTGGTTTATGCTCTGGAAATTTGCACCCTGGGAACCAGTTTGAAGGTATTTGTGATTTTTCAAAGGATATATATGCCTACCATTGTCCTAATTTACTTGCTTGGCTAATTAAAGTGTTTTATTAGGTTTCATTCATGATAGAAACAACAAAATCATCACCATATTGAAATATTTATTTCATGCTAGGATAATAGCTTTGGGTTTTTGCTCATAGTTTCCTAAAATATCACTACTCTTCGCTAAGATTTATTTTAATAATCATTGACACCTTAGATGCAAGGGGGCTAAGCCAAGCAAGATGGCATATGCCTGTAATCCCAGCACTCTGGGAAGCTGAAGCAGAAAGATTGCAAATTCAGTCAGCCGGGCGTGGTGGTGCACACACCTTTAATCCCAGCACTCGTAAGGCTGAGGTAGGAGGAGCATTGTGAGTTCAAGGCCGGCTTGGGCTACAACATGAGCAAGGCCGGCATGAACTACATAGTGCGACCCTGCCTCAAAAAACTAGGGTTGGGAGTTTGGCTCAGCGGCTTAAGTACCTGTCTGGTAGGCGCAAGGCTATGAGTTTGATCCCCAGTGCTACCAAAACAAACAAACAAACAAAAAAAAGATTGCAAATTCAAGCCCAACCTGAGCAAGTTAGTGACTTAGTGAGACCTTGTCTCAAATAAAATAGGGCAAAGGCCCATGGTTCCATTCCCAGTATGGAAATTGTTTTAAAAAAGAAAATGGGCTAAAAATGCTAAGAATTTGTTAACTTCAGGTTTTGATAAGGAATTGGTCGAGTGAGATGATCACTGATTACCCTAATCAGAGGTGACTTCCCTGTAAGGTCAGGTCTGGTCACATGAGGTCCACCTCCCTCAGGAGGGCACCTGGCCTAAAGTGGTGGCTTTTTGATATGAACCAGAGAAGAAGTACTTGGAAAACACTTTCAAAAGCAGCCAGGGAGTTCCTGAAATGTGGACGCACAAATATTAATTATAGTTTCATTGTTATATGGCGAATGTTGTTTGAGCCACTGTCTCCAATTCCGTGGTTTTTTTTGGGTTTTTTTGGTTTTTTTTGTTTGTTTTTTTGCAATAGAGTTTCACTATGCCGTTTAGTCTGGCATGAAAACTGACTTTGTAGCCCAGGCTGGCCTCAAACTCATAGCACTCCTGCCTCAGCCTCCAGAGTGCTGGAGTTACAGCCATGCATCGTCACACCCGGCCTCTGAGTCCTCTTGATACACTGTCCTTTGGCTGTTTTCTTGAGAAAAGGTAATATTGAGGAGAAATTCCTGGAATGAGAAGTAGAATCGGCCTAAGGTTAATTGGAGTAACTAGGATATGGTTTTACTGGGGAAGTACAGACCAGCACAGACTTAACCAGGACAGGAGGGAGGCCTTGTCACGCCCCTGGAGAACAACATGCTTCCTGGGAGAAAGAATCCATCCATGACTTCTCCCTGTGGTCACCTCATCTTACAAGTATGTGTCAAGTATTTGCAGAAGCCTCCTGATCTTGTTCAAACAAGGACACGGGAGTGCGTGCGGACTAGTGTCACTCACAGGGCCCGGCACTCAGTCGCTGATTGTCTTCACTTTCTGGCCAGTGGCCTGGACGAACATGCCCTGGGCTGCCGTGTGTGCCCCCGGCCTGCGAAAGACAGGGCAGGTGGAGGACCTCGTTTCCTGACCTCCTCCTGTCACTTGGTTGGTAAAGTCAGATTGTCCCTTCCAGGGTGCTGCTCATTGGCCGCTGTGATCGCACACGACCCAGGAGCCTGGCTAAATAATCTCGGTGCCCCATTAGGTGATTCGTTTCCCCATGACTGTCACTGAGACCTAGATTGTGTCTGTGAGCATTGAGCGTTATCTCAGTATTCCGTATATTCTCCTAAAAAGTCCTGGGTACCATCTTCAGGGTCACCCTGAGCAGAGCCAGTGTGTCTGAGGGGATGGCCCCTGCCTCGTGGGGAGCTGGCTTTCTCTGGCTTGTAGAAGGTTGACAAACCAAGCGGCCGAGGCATCATCAGCTTGGTGATGCTCCCGAGCCCCTGGCACAGTCTGCTTCAGATCATCTTTCAGGACGTCTGCAGAAGGTCACTGGTGGCGTAAAGCTTGGGGCAGGGCCCTTGACAAAGACAGACGGAACCGTGGTCACCAGTCCACAGTTTCCTCTTGGTGCCTGACAGCATCTGACCCAGTGAGCACTCAGTGAAGACTGACTTGGACCCATTAAAGTGCCCGTCAGAACAGGGGAGGCGGAAGGAGCCTGGGAGTGGGGAGTTTGGTTCAGCACTCGCTTGCACATTTGGGGTTTTACATTTTTCCACTGTTTTCTTTCACCTTTCACTGATCATTCACTCCCTCTGGCTTTTGAGGCTTTAATGCTCCTTGCAGTGTGTGGATGTCGCATAGTCCCTCGCGTGTCTGTCCCTGCTCACGCTCTTCTCTGCATCCCCTTGGAAACCAGCTATGCCTGGAAGCTTCCTTGACTTCTCCCCTCCTCTGTGCAGCCCCAGGAAGGCAGGCGAGGGGCTTTGCTGGGGCCCTGCACTGTGTGATAGGCATGTGTGGTGCAGCCTCTCCTGTGAGCCTGTGAGGGACTGTGCGATGCTCACTTCTCATACCTGCAGCTGGCTGATGATGGGCACTCAGTGAAAACCACCGGCTACACAGCCAAATCCCAGCTGCCCTGATTCTCTGCTAGATGACAGGAAGCCCCTGAGGGAGAGTAGTGACCCCTGCTAGTCATACAGGCTGGGTCTGGGTCCTGCCCTGGCTACCACACGTGTAGTCACTCACTAAAACCTCAGACTTCACCAGTCCATTTATAGAGGGTGAAACTGAGGCACGCAGCACTAAAGATACAGCTGTTCAGTGTCAGGGTTCAAACCCAGGCCATGTGGCTCCAAAAATCACATTTACTACAATACATTTTGTTCCTAGTTCCTGTTTTCCAGCATGATCTGATATTACGGGTGAAAAAAATAAGAAGGCATCTCAGAAGTTCTAACACATACCTACTCATTCCTGTCTGAACAAGAGAGAGGCGGGCTCGGAGGGGAGGGAAATGTGTGGCTTAAAGTGAAGGACTTCAGCTTGTGGCATATTTTGAAGGAAAAGGTTTTTAAAATTACTTTAGATTTTGTTCTTTTTAGCAGTATTTTAATAACAAAACAATTTAGACTGAAATTTCAATCAAAAGAAGATGGTGAATACCTGAAAAGCTTTTGTGCTATGCTTTTATTTTTATAGTTTTTTAGGTATTTGCAGATATTTAACAAGGCATTTTTTTATTCTTCCCTTTACACTTGCAAAATACTACGAGAGCTCCATAGCTTGGGGTGGCTTTTCACACACCTGTCTCGTCGTGGGTGGACTTCTTGGGAAGCTGATAGATTGGGGGATTCCACACATCCTCAGTGTCTGCACCTGTGCCCCCCAGGACCTTTTATCAACTGCTGGGGCCTCCAGCACGGCAGTGATCGTCCCCCTGGTGAGCTCCTGTTAGGTGGTGACTCTCTCTTAGATGGGAACTTAAGGATGGCTTCGTCTCATACATTTGTATCCCGCAAACCTACCTGCAGTAGATATCTAGCAAATGCCTACAGTTTAATACGTGCATGAGAGTCATAGAGTGACCCACGTTGGTATTTAGGACTGGTCATGGCTCGTGATGCTAATAAACTCTAGGAAGCCTGCCAAAAGTAATGTATAAAAGGAATTCTCACCACAGTCACCCACGTAGTGCGAGAGAATGAAAGTGAGATTGCTTTGTGGAGCCATGGGGCTCTTGCAGTTTTAGGTTTAAAAGTACGATTATTTGTTTATATATTTATTTGGAGACAGGGTCTCACTGTGTAGTTCAGACTGGCCTTGAACTCACTATGTAGCCCAAGCTGGCCTTGAACTCGCACCAGTCTTCTTGCCTCAGCCTCCTGAGGGCTGGGGTTATAGCATCTACCATCACGCCTGTCCTCAAAAGTACGATTAACCCCCAGAGACAAAGCATGCTCTGAAATACTAGAAAGCACAGGTAGTTGTCTATAAGCACACGTAGACTCAGAGTCCTTATGTAAAATATTCCATAAAATAAAGATCTTCAGATAAATTTGAGGAAAAGAATTTTCACAGAAATGGCAGGGCAAGGAAACTGCCTGTTGGGTTCATCCTTTGGTGGTTTAATAGGCAGAAGCAGAGAGAAAAATTCTAGACAGAATGTTCGTATGTACTACGAAAGTCATTGTTAGAAGGACTTGACAGAAATATTCTTCATTTCCCAAAAGAAGCAACCAGAACCAGAGATGTTAAGCAACTTTCATGAGGCCACGCAGCTGGTAAATATTGGAGCCCAGGGCTGATCCTGATTCCAGAGCCCCTGCTCTTCAACATTATATTACATTCAGAGTGATACTAAACAATTGAAGACCATACCAAAGCAACAACAGTAACAAAAAACCAACACCCGTCTTTAGAGGAAGTCTCTTCACAGCTGTCATTTCACTGAGAGTCTCTCACCACCATTCTCAACCTGGACATAAATACTGGCAAATTGCAACATAGAATTCTTGGTTTGGTGATTTCTTTTTTTTTAGGCAAGAAGTTGTAGAAAAAGTATGGAGGCATGTTTAACCTTACTGGTCATCACATAAGTAAAAACCAAACTACAGAGGTTGTTTTGTTTGTTTGTTTTGCTTATCTAATTAATATTTTATGTTTAGAATTAAAATATCTGAAAAGTAATGAAGCCTAGACTGTTACTCTTTGCTGGCGGGAGGGAAAATTGGTAAAATATTTTGGTAAACCAAAAAAATACAGTTTTATGTCCAGAGCATTCTAAAATATACCCTTTGCTCAAGGAATTCTATTCATGAAATTCTGTCCTGAAAAATTAATCTTAAATACAGAAAAGACTTAAGTATACAGATACATAAAAGTATGGTCACACAGGAAAATGTATGGCTTTTATTTTATTTTTGTTTATTTTTATTTTTTGTGCCACCAGTGATCAAACTGAGAGCCTCGTGCCTGCCAGACAGGCGCTTAAGCCACTGAGCTAAACTCCCGGCCCTATTTTTTTTTTAGGCAGGATTGCACTATGTAGTTCAGGCTGGCCTTGCTCACATTGTAGCCCAAGCTGGCCTCGAACTCACAATGCTCCTCCTCAGCCTCCCGAGTGCTGGAATTAAAGGCGTGTGCCACCACGCCCGGCTATGGCTTTTATTTTAAACTGTGCTTTATATCATATATAAAATGCATTCAAATGTAGAACTCATTTTAAATAACCATATTCCTTTCCCTTCATATTAAAGTATCCTGAAATACTGGCTTTACTTGCTAATTTATACTCGAGATAGTTTTTTGTCATTGTGAGTCCATACCAAAGCACCAAATGAGCCCTGCGTTTTGGAAATACTTCAGCATCACCCATTCATTGCTTTCACCTTGCTTCATGATAGCTCATGAGAACTGTCAGCAAGCAGAGAATCTACACTGCTTTGATTCTGTAATTCTTCTTAGAAATGTTTATAATTGATCCTTTTACCTTAAAATTTAGGCTTTTAAAGTTTTCTCTGAATCTGTTGTCAAAGCACAGATTCTAGTACTTACATAGCAGCAACCTGTCCCAGTCTCTGTGAGCAGCCGTTAGCATTTGCCCGGACTGAAGTCAGTTGAGCTTGGCATGTTGCTTTAAGAGACACTGTGCAGACGCCCTTTTATGGTGTCGCCTTTTTTCCTGTCACCCTGTGACTGAGCATAGTAGCGATCGGTTAGCCTCACAGATGCGTGTGCACTTTTTTTTTTTTAAATGGGAAGTGAAATTTTTCTGATACTGATTAAAAAAAAAAAAAACTATCCAAAAGCCCCTTGGAATTTATGAACTGTTGGTGTGCATGGAACTTTATAAACTTTTGCGTGGATTTAAGTAGTATCAAAAAAATCTTTAAAGCAATAAAGCTTTCAGGAAAAAAAGAATCATAGCTTCTGATGATTTTATATTGACATTCTGTGTAAATGTATAGATTTTTTTAATGCTTTAAAGAAAAAATTGTTAACTTTGATGATGCTATCTACTTGGAAACTTGATATCAGGAATGGTTTACCCAGTGTGCGTCTTATCATCAGCTCACGACAAAGAGCAGGTTTCTGTGGTGAGTGGAGATGACGTTCTGGCAGTATATAGGCCCGCGAGAGGCCACCTGACCCACTCACTGGCTGCCAGGAGATGTGAATGGCGAGCAGAGTTGAAGGGGGGCACCTTAGAAATAAGGTCCAGCCTTTGGGGATGCGATGAGAGAGAGACCTCCACTGCCCTCCTCACTCTGTTCACCTTGTGCAGTGGACTCAGTTTAAACCAACCACATGGTGTCCAGTGCAATTTATTTGTGAGCTTGAGTACTAGAAATACTGTGTTCCAAACTAGGGGTGCTACGCACCCTTCCTCAGGATCGATCTGGCCATTCGTGGTCAGTGCTGGTGACTGGGTGGCAAGGGCCTCGAATAGCAGCAGGTCTTAGGAGAAATGGTTGAATAAGCTGGGACAGGTGGGCATTGCAGGGATTTGATCATTATCCTCGTGCACTTGGGAGCTGTCTCACAGAAGAGGGTTTGGATGGTTTTTGTCTCTGTTCCCAGCTCCAGAGAATAGAAGGAGGGCCAGTAAGAGAAAGTTACTGCAGATTGTCTTCAGATCAGAAGATGAAGGTCATTAGAAAGTAGGAATTTTTAATGGAACCTGCTGTTTCTTATCTAGGTGCTTGTGTAAACCAGATGATGATGTTGAGTGATGCTGGAGAATTGAATCATGTGGTAGGAATTTGTGTGACCAGAGCTATGTGACTCCAGAGCCTTTTCGCTCCTGGATTCTGTGAAAATGCTCCCATGCTTTAACCTCTCAGTGATGTCCATTAAGTTGTTCTGAGCTCTGAAGTGTGAAAGGTTTGTGGGAGAACATTTTTCATACTGAAGAATAAGACAGAATAAGCGATAAATGGATTAACAAAGTGGTCACGAAGATAATCCCTCGGGAAATATGGAGAGTGTATGATTAGGTGGAGGAACACGGCATAACGTTCTAGAACTAGCTCATTTAATTTTTTTTTTTTTTACAAAGAATCTACATAAAAATCAATAGAACAGACAAACAGGTTTAGCAAGGTCATGGTACAGGGTCACAAAGCCATATACAGAAATCTAGTTTGGCCTATATACAAGCAATGAACAATTCAAAAGTAAAATTGTAAAGACACAAGTTGCAACATCACAAAAAAGCTTAAAGTAACATTACTGCATAAATCTACCAAAATATATTCATTATCTGTATCCTAAAAACTATAAAAACTGATCAAAAGTACTCAAATACAACCTAAATAAATGGAGACTATGTATATGAATTGGACAAATATCAAAACATTTATTCTCCCTAAACTTATCTATAGATTCACCTCAGTATCTATCAAAATCTTAGAATTTTTTCTTAAACTATCTTAACTATTTTTTATATACATATACATAAACATATACATAGTTTTTCTTTCAGCTTGTCACACAAGTGAAACAATACGATGCTTCTACATGTGTGACTTACTTATTTCACTGATAAGTGTGAAGAACTAGTTCATTTCAAACATGAGTGGCGTCTGTGGGTTTTGCTTGGTGGTGGAGTGCTTGTCTAGGGTGTGTGCGGCCCTGTCTTTGATCGCCAGCAGCACAAAAACAGAACAACAGCAGTAACAAAAATTTGGATTAACGCTGTTGGGAAATTTTACAATTTGTTGAAAAGCCATGTGGGTGGGATTTTGTGGCTTTTAATTTTGGAAATCAGTATTATTAAGTAAAATATGAGCGACTCAACTAGTGTAAATAGCTGTCCTAGCAAACTTGATCCACCCGGGTTTTGGTAATTCAGTAGTCAAGCATATAAAAAAAGAGGTAACATCCTGCAGATGCCATTGAAGTTCTATGTGAAATAATTTCATGAACTCACAGACCTTCATTTTCTTGTTGTTGAAAGTTAGCAGGGTTTTTTCAGCCGTGATTGTACTATAAACCTGGAGTTGCTGTCCTCTTCTGTGTGAGAGGAAAGATGAAGTTTGTGATCTCAACTGAAAGTCTTCAGTATTTATCTGTTGACTACAGTAGTGAGCACATAGCAGGCAGTCAGTAACTATTAGAAATGAAGGAATGCTTTATAATCTTTTTTTGTACTTCTAACCTCATATGCTTAAGATAAGGTTTCCAGAAGTTTCTACTCACAGTATGCAAAAGGTCAAATGGAATTATTGTTGGCGGTATAAAGAACAGATGTTTTCGTGAAATAAGGAAAAGAGAAAAACTGGTCAGTGACTAATTGCATTTTGGTATTTTGTGAAGTCTATGCGTGTAGAAATAGCAACAGAAATTTTCTACAAAACAACCTGTATAATTCTGGTCTAAAATGTGTGCTTTTGTGTTATGCGTATATGTGGTCTAGTGTTTAGTCATTCAAAAATATACATTGGTTAAGAACGTTTAAGGGATTTTTAAACTTCTCCTATTGGTGTATAAGATGTAAACTGTGGTTGTTAAAATTCCTGTCAGTATTTTTTTGGTTTATGTTGAAGTATAACCTCAAACAAGAACACTGCTTTGGGTTATTTAATTATAGCATCACTAATTATGCCCTCTTGCTAAATGTGAACGGAAGAACTTCTATGAATGAGTACCTCAGGGGACATGTTTTGTGGGGAGAGAGAGCCCAGTGCAGTTGGCTGACCAAAGTATGGTTCTGTTGCTTCTAGGTGATCAGCAAGCCATATTTTAAGTGTGTGTATGAGATTGTATGTTTTAATCCCATGTAAAATAGTAAAGCAAGAAAAGGGACTTTTGTTTAAATGAAAGTTACATTCTTCTATATGCTTCTATTGTTTAAAAGAAAAACTGTTCTACAAATATTTCCTGGGCACCTAGTTAGTGCCAAGCTCAGTTCTAGACAGTAAGGATAAAGCAGTGACCAGAGCAGACCAAGATCTCTGTGCCATGGAGCTCCTGTTCTGGCTGGGGAGGGAGATGACACAGAAATGAATCACGCAGGAGATGACAAGGTCACAGATGCCCCGGGGAAAGGTGGCCAGTAAGGGAAACAGAGTGTAGAGCTGTGTGTGCATGTGCCTGTGTGTGTGTGTGTGTGTGTGTGCGCGCGCGTGTGTACATATGTACCCAGCAGTGGTCAGCGAGGGCTGCTCTGAGTAGTGGAGCTGGGTGGGAGTAGGGGCCGTGCACTTTGTAGTCTTGGTGATGACATTGGCCTTCGTTACGAGGTGAAGAGTCATTGGAACATTTGAAGCCCAAGAATGTCTTAACTTGTACTTTTCAAGAAAGCACAGTGATTTAACCAACTGTGTTTGAGTTTAGAATCAGATAAAACCAGTTCTTTTGTGAGAAAGTGCCTTAATTTTTTAATCCCGCAAACACTGAGTGTGAATTGTGGGTAGGAATCTGCATTAGACATTAGGGGATGCAAAGCTCGGTAAATTATAGTGCTTTCTTTTAGCATTAATAATTTAGTGGGAGATTTTTGAAATCCCTACCTCGTTCACTAAAATGCAGGTGAAGAGTAAGAACTGTTTTGTTTCCGTAAGTGTAGCAAGTTCCTAAGCTGTGCCAAGCACAGTGCAGATGCTGGGAGGAGCAGCAGGACTCCGCCGTCCCGCCTTTCCCCTGTGCCCGCCGTGGGAGGAGAGTGGCAGTGCACATGGCCCTCCGCTCATCAGCACCGCAGGCCACTGCCCTGGGCCCTCGCCTCACTGGGCCCGCGACCCAGAGCCCTACACAGATTTGTGTTCCCGGTCTGAGTGTCCGCTGCCTAGTTTTCCCTCTCCATATGTGCTGCATCCTTGTCCATACCTGCTGTCCATACCTCCCACTTAACCGTCTGCGTGTGTGTGTGTGTGTGTGTGTGTGTGTGTGTGTGTGTTGTGAGGCAGAGGAGACAGGGAACACACTGTGTGCGTGCGTGTGTGGTGTGTGTGTGTGCGTATTGTGAGGCAGAGGCGACGGAACACACTATGTGGTGCGCATGTGTGTGTGTGTGTGTGTGTGTGTTTGTGTTGTGAGGCAGAGGAGACGGAACACAGTATGTAGTGCGTGTGTGTGTTGTGAGGCAGAGGAGACAGGGAACACACTGTGTGTGTGCGCGCGTGTGTGGTGTGTGTGTGTGAGATGAGGCAGATGGGGAGGAAGACAGCTGTGGGAGTGGGATAGGGAGTTGCAGGTCCTCTATTTCGTGGCAGTCTTAGAATTCCATCTCAAGCCCTGAAGCCTGTGAGAGGAATGTTCCTAAGCGGTTGAGTGATGTGACCAGATGCCTGTCTTCCGGCACAGGGCCTGGAGCCTAGCAGGGAGGACCTTCTGTTTTGAGAAGGGTAACGTTAAGAGGTATTGAAAAGTGGATTGGAGAGAAGCATCAGCAGGACACTTGTGACTTCTGAATACTTCAAGTTCGTGCCATCAAATTGAGGTTCAGAGCCAGGGTGCGGGGCAGGCCGCAGTATTAGGACCGGCGTCATTTTCCTAGTTGAAGCCATTGAAGGTGTTGAGCTTGTTCAGGTTGAAGCCAGAGCAAAGAGAAAAGACTGTCATGGAGTCCTGGAGAGGGTATATGGTGAGAAGTCCCTGGGAACCAGCAGGATACGGGGTCAGGACACAGGAGGAAGGCGTTGGAAGGAGGGAGGGCGGGAACAGCAAGTAGGCCCCGCGCTCCTGAGGAGATCACTGCTCAGGGTGAGGTGAGGCTTTTGGCTTTGACCCTGAACAAGCCTAATGTTGGTTTCTTTTGGTTCCTCTGCTTCACTTTCTTTAGATTTTAAATCATTCATGGAAGAAAACATAGCACACGCTTTAAATTTTCTCACAATGCCTCACAGTTAATTAGTCGAAGCTGAACCACTTCTTTGCAGTGGTTTTGAGAGGGTGAAAGGATAGGCCGGTCAGAGTTTCTGTAAAGTGTTACGTGTAATTCCAGATTATATTGCCTAGGATGCATTCGTGGAAACCCACTTATGTATCTAAGACCATGCTTTCATACTGAATAGTTGATAAGCAGTGTTACTGCAAATATCTGTGTGCCGTTGGTATTTTGAATTCAACCTTATGCGATAGTGATTTTTCTCTATTTGTTTGCATAGCTTGGCACCTGTGTTTGCTCTGTTTGTACCATTTTACTGCTCCATACCGAGAGTTCAAGTGGCACAAATTCTGGGCCCGTTGTCCATCACAAACAAGACATTGATTTATATATTGGGACTACAGGTACAGTATGCATTTTATGTTCACATTTCTTTAAGCAGCTCTTTTTTTTTTTTTTTTCTGTTTTGGTCTTTTTTTCTCATTTGATCTCCTTAAAAACAATGCTTTTTCCCATAAGTTTGGCTTCATGATCTGTATCAAATGTTCAGAGGAAGTGTTACAGAACAAGAACATCAAGGTGTAGAAGGTACTAGAATACTTTCATAGCCTTTAGAAATCTGATAAGCGCTTTCACTGTAATTTGTATCGGTGGAAAATATTTTCACTTAATTGTACAATTGCATGTAAATACTTTTAAAAATCATAGTTTGAAGTAGAAGCATGAAAATCATAAAAAGTGGAAAATTAACTTATTGAATACAGTGTTACAAATAAAGCTGGAAGAAGAAACCTGAGATGCTGCATTAATCTGAACTTTGGGGTTTTTACAAAGTGTTAGCAACATTATTGCTTCTGTGTTTGTGCAGAAATGATGGTAGTAGGGCCATTTGCTAAGTGGTCTGCTGTGAAGACCATTAGCGTCCTCCCTTCCTGGTGTAAAGCCTGAATTTAACAGTTTATCGCCACACCTGTTCAGTGAGTATTGATTGCTGCCTGATGGGTTCCAGGCCCTGAGCTAGACACGCCCGATTTTCACTTTTCTTTCTGTATCATTTGTCATTTTCCCTCTCACAATTTTAGAGGTAAAGTTTTATTCTACAGTTTCTGTGGTACCATGTGTAGCTTGGCCTTTTGATCCACTAATTAATACTGAAAGCTTTCCTTATCCCACACACAGCGAACCGGATGCCAGTGTCACTTGAAGATGCCCTCCTCCCTCCCCTTTTAACCTTTAGCATTTCCTCTACCTCTTCTAGTCTGCTGTCATCCTTATCAATGGCTCATCTGGGGTGGCTGTTTCCTTACCACTTTTACAACCGTTTCTCATGAAATAGATTTATTCTTCACCTTTCAACGCACGTACTTACTTTTACTCCCCTCCAATTAACATAATATTCCTATAACCTATTACTTCATTTTTGTGCTTTATTCTTTTGCTTGGGATTTGCTGTAGCAAGGTTTTTGTGTTTTGTTTTGCTAAGTTCTTGTAACAGAGGTCCTCTGGGATGGTGGAGAAGCACGCTGGACCTGACGCCAGGAGCCCACCTTCTAGTTGCAGTGTGGCCCTCGCTGGCTCAGAGACTTAGATCCAGTTCTGGTTCTGTGATGGCCTCACTGGCTGTGAGACCTGGGCCAAGTCCTTGAGCCCCTCTGAGCCTCAGGTGCACCATACAGTTCCTTTCCGCTTTAAAGTTATGGTCAGTCAAAAGGATGAAAAACATTGTTTTCTCAGTTATGGGAATTCATTGTGGCACACAGTAAGTCTTTGGGCCCACACGGACTTTGGCTTAGTGACTTGGTTTGTTCGTTATTTGTCTTGTCACTTTTTCTAAGTCCCTGTTTCCCCACCTGTGAAGTGGAGATATAATGTCCGTGTTACAAGGTTATTTTAAGGTTTGAGGATCATAGTGTAGAATGTTTAGTGTACTCTTCAGAGATGAGAAAAGCTAAGTCAATTGGTTCTCATTGTTAGTAGTTTATTTCTGTACCTACCCCTAGTGGTTTTTCTGGGATTATAAATGTATTATTATGAGGGGAGTTTTTTAAGTGGGGGACAAAAACAGTAACATGTTTCATCTTTCACAGAAAGGGACTCCAGTTGGATAAAGAAGAACAGCATTTAGTGTGACTTCTGCAGTATTACATGGCCCACAGCGAAAGTGTCCTCTTAGCCCTGCCAGGACAAAACATAGACACAACTATTACAGATGCATTTATCAAAGTGATAGTATTTTCTAAAATTGTCCAATATTTCCAGTAACTTTGTGAGTTAGAAGTCAGTATCCAAAAGTAGAAAAAAGAGTGCCTTGTTGGCTTCTGAATTAAACCTAACCCTTGGCCTGAGTGGGGTCCAGGGTTCTTCTTGCCTCCCCAGCATTTGTCCCCAACCTTCCTTGCCCAGAAGCAAGCTCGACTGAAGTTCTGTCCTCTCGTTGTATCCCTTCCCTGGGCTTCACTCATGTTCCTATGTCTTCCTTTCTTCCCACCTCATCTACTGGGAGCCAGGGACATTTGCTTGCTGGATGGATGGATGGATGGGTGGATGGATGGGCAGGTGAATGGGTGGATGGATGGGCAGGTGGATAGGTGGATGGATAGATGGATGGGTGGATGGATAGATGGATGGGTGGATGGATGGATGGATGAATGGATGGGTGGATGGGTGGATGGATGGGTGGATGGGTGAATGGATGGGTATGTGGATGGATGGATGGATGGGTGTATGGATGGATGGGTGGATGGATGGTTGGCTTTAATCCTTACCAGAAGAGCCAAAATGCTTGTCATGGAACCTGTGCAATCAAATGGGTCCTGTAGTACCCTGTGCTGGGGACTGTGGAACATGTGTGAGATGTGGCACCTGTCCTCAGGGTGTCTAGCAGTGATGACCACTTGCACCCTGTCAGAACACAAGCAGACACAGTTGGCACCACCCATGCGGTAGCATGAGGGCCTCAAAGCCCAAAGGAAATTAGTTTGTGCTGAGAGAATGATCTACTCTGCTTCTGTGTGAGGCATAGCAGAGTGCTGAGCACAGGGCTGAGGAGATGGTGCCCAGCTCCTCCATCTGCGACTTGTAGCTCGGAGCAACTTGCATGGCCACTGGGTCTCCCCCACTTGGAACAGAATTCACACAACTTCCCCTGTGGGTGCCGACTTCAGTGTATGAAAGACTCGCAAGCAGTGCCTGGCTTGTAGAAGGTGATAGCTAGTTCATTATTCTTCCCATTTTCAGACGAGAACTACAGCGGAACATCTGTCTAATGGTTCTCATTCCTCCTAGTATCATGGCCCACACCTCAGAGCCAGGGCAGAGGGCACTCAGGGAGCAGCAGCCAGAGCTGCTGGCCAGCTGAGCCAGCACCCAGCGGAGCCTGCCAGCCTCTAGTGCCTGTGTGCCGGCTCCCTCCCTTCCTGGTGGTCTGCTCTCCTTGCATCCTGGGGATGTGTGCACAGCTCTGAGGCCTCTTCCAGCACTGTGTCAGCAACAGCAGTCAGCCTGGTGGCCCACTTGAGTAGCCTGTTCTTCCTCCAGGAGAAGCCCGGAAGTCCACACTCAACTGTGAATACCAGGCACAAGGCATTTCTTCCACACCTGGACACTCTCAGTTGCCTTAGAATTTTTTTTTTTAACCCCAGGCACAATGCTGATAGAAATGATTTGAAAAACAAAGGGAGAGATTTTGTGAAATGTAATTACTCTTGCCATTGCCATTAACTTTTGTTAGTAGTTTATTCTTTCTGGGTGAAACAGAATGAAGCTAACTACACATACAGCATGACCTGAATGTTGGAGGAAGTCTTCCCATCAACATTTAGAGAAGCAGTGATAAGAAATTTACATGAGTAGCCCACGCCTATAATCTCAGTGCTTCGGAGGCTGAGGCAGGAGGATTGCCACAAATTCCAGGCCAACTGGGCTGTACCATAAGTTCAAGGGCAGCCCTAGTGAGTCCCTGTTTTACAAAACAAAATGAAACAAAGAAAGAAATTAAAATGCGAAATTTATACATGCATATATCATAGGTTATTAGTTAACACCAAGCTTTGGATGGGGTGACAAATATATATATTTTTATGTTAATTCTAATAATTTCTTTAATTTGTAGTATTTTATGTTTCTTAAGTCATTTAATGTCCATTCGTAAATAAAAATGTGCTTTAATTTCACTTGTTTTTCTTTGCCTAAGTATGGTCCAGTTTTAACTAATATGTTTTCAATTAAACAAAGTCTGAGATATGGGTAAAAAAAATTATATATTATTTTCTTTTAGATAGCAATTGATGTTGACTTTCTATTTGCTTATATATTATATGTAATGAATACTTAATATAAGTGGTCATAACTATAGTTGTATAAAGATAAATATGCTGTGACTGGCAATTGAATTTCATTTTTAGTTGCCTTTTTTTTTTCTTTTATAGCTTTTCACGTCTGGTTCCTACATCTGGATTGTAGCCATAAGTGGACTTGTAAGTGTGATTTTCCCCGTGCCCCGATTCCCTCTTTCTCGTGGAAGAACATTAGGAAAATGTCATGCTCCAGTTGTGGGTCCTCCCTGTCTCTGCTGTCTGATCTTGTCAGTCTGACTCAGTGTTGCTTCTTTAGTGATTAAAAAGGGTCCGTTACATAGAAAATCAAGAAAAGGATGCTCCTTTGTCTCATTTTCAAAATAACTTTGATGAACGTTGTAGCTGAGTTTTTCGTCAGAGTTGTTAAATTACACTTGTAGCCTAATTCATAATGAGACACACACACACACACAGAGACAAGGCCGAGAAGGAAGAAGCCGGGTCCACGGAGAGTAAGGAGCAAAAACGCTGTGGGGAGGGAAGAGACTGAGGCTGGCGGGGGAGCCGGGTGGGGGCTCTGCAGTGGGAAGGAAGGGGCTGAAGGACTCGGTCCTTCTGATGTGCGCTAGACTTTCCTGCTCTCTCCCATGCCCACTCTGCTTTATTATATTTTAGTAATAAGCATTTGCCTTAAACTCTTCTGGAGGTATTTTAAAAGAAATTGAGAGCATGAAGTTGAGTTTTGTTCTTCGTAACTTGAATATGAACCCTCAAATTCATTAAAATAAATTAATAGGGTGTACAGAGTATAGTTCAGTTAAATTCTTGGTAACAGCTAAGAAAATTACCAAATGGATTTATAGAAATAATATGTATTATCAAAAGGAAAAAAACTGGGAGGCAACTACATCCCATTGCCGACCTCCGAAATGGGTCCCCCTCATTCATCATTGTGCCCTGCGTGAGTGCCCACTGTTTTGGGCCATGGTGGCATTCATTAAGCCTGTTCATCTCTCACGCCTTTTCTGTGTTGATTCATCAAGAACGCGGTCATCATTCCCTTCAGTTGCTGTGCTTCCAGCCACAGTTCCGGGGATCAGAGTCACTGGGTTCCTTCCTCCCTAAGTATTTTCTCATTTCCCCAGGACCGTGGAGTGGAACCTCATGCTGAGGCCCTCAGAGCACCTGAACACTAGTTCCCAAAACTCGTGGTGGCTTCGGGACGTCTTGGGGCTAATCTCTTGGCCGGGGCATAGAGGCCAGGCTTGAGGTCATGGTCTGAGCTCATCCCGCCTTGAGCTGTCAGCTCTGCTGACATGGAGGGAGCCTAGGGCAGCCAGCCAGAAGCTCCTGCTTTGCTGAGGAGAGCACCTTGAAGAGACGCTGTTTCTTGCACGGTGTATGGGTTTTAGTTCTTTTTTGGGTATTTCCTAAAATATTCAAGAATTTGTGATCTACCTTATTGTATCCTATTTCACTTTGTTAGTTTACTATTAACATTTACTGTCCGTGTTCATTCCACTCATTGTGCCACTCAGTTGTTTCAGAATGCTGCATTTTCTGTTCTCATTCTGTTTTCAGAATTCTGATATTAAATTAAGTGGTTGCTGTCACTTTGGAAGGTTTTATTTTGTGACATTCAATAGTTAGAACTGGAGGTTGCATTTGTCATCTCTCTGTAGTCCTTTTAGAATCCAAACTATGCATGTTGCTGTCGTAGTCAATTCTAGTACACATCTTTGACAGTTAGCAAGGTGCTTGTACTTGACTGTTTCTTTAAAGGAATTAGATTAACCATTTTTTTTTAACTGGAGATGAAACCTGGGCCCTTTGCACTGAGCTCTATCCCCAGGCCTTTTTTATCTTAAGATAGGTCTTGCCCAGTTGCTCAGGCCAGCAGTCTTCCTGCCTCAACCTCCCAGAGTCCTGAGATCACAGGCATGGACCACCACGCTTGGCCTGAGAAGAAACTTTTAACAAAAACCCCTCGTTTCAGAAGGGGAAATAGAATTGCAGTGTTTGGAATATTATTGCTAGATGACTTAACATTTTAAAGACTCCCACTAAAAATAAACAGCTCTGAACTGATTGACTTGTCACCTTTTGTAGTAATTGAGTCAGTCAAAATTCTTGACCCCTTACTGTGATAAAAAATCTGATAGCTCTTCATAGTAGTTTTGTTTTTAATTATTAGTCTACCATAATTAAGTGATATCGACCACGTTTATTTAAAATAATTAAGATTAAGCAAAAAATAAATAATTGATAGCGATAAAAATCATAGCCAGTTTTCCTTCATGCTTGCCCTAAATGTTGGTGCTTACTTTTAACTTAATGAATATTTTCTTCCTTTGTGTAGGAAATCCGCATTTTTGTTATGAAATATTTCATATAATATGATGCACTTTAGGTAAGAATGATTATCAATCGTTACTCACGAGTGCCTGCTTTACACAGCACTGGCTGTAGGCTCCACGTCTGAGATTCACTGAGCCAGTTTGCTATTCCAGAAGTCTCTTGCTCAGTGTGACTTCTCCTCTCCCCAAGTAGATCAACTAACTTCCCTTTTTTCTTTTTTCTTTTGGTTTTATGCTAAATAAAATACAAAAGTGAGGTTCACACTTCCAAAAAGAAGTGCAGAGATGGCATTCGCTATGTGGGGAGAATATTACAAAACCTGTGAGAGAAATTTCAGCTTTTAGCGTTGAAACCAATAGTCCACCTAAAATACTGTGTGGGTTAAGGAAGTAATTTTATTTCACTGTGGCAGCAAATGTATTTTCTAATAAAAAGAGCTTTTTAAAAGGAGATATTTATGTAAAACATAAGTCATTTTGTTATCTGCTGTCCTAGAAACCAAAAAATTTACTGATGCTTTTCTGGAGAGCTGCTAACTTTGGATTGATTTTATTCATTTAGTTATTGTTTGATTTTCTTGGGCTTGACTAGTCTTTACCTTTCCTTGTGTCATTCATTCTTGCTGATCATAGATATCTGAGTACATAACTTGAAAGTATCCCAGGGGTTTCAAGCAGAGGTTGATAAAGTGCACGTGAAGTGCGGTATTCCCCTCCTAGTACCCCACTTTCTGTCTTCAGTGATGTTACAGGAAAGAACAAGGACAAGAACAAGCAGGGTCTTTAGCTTATCGGGAACAATAGAAAGTTAGTTCGCTTAAGATGCTGTCGCTCTTCTGTGTCGTTCTGTGACACACTGTAGATTGCACCTGCTGCCCAGGAAGGGTGGGGACATTCAGTTGAACTCCCTGGACACTTTGAGACTATTTGACAGTTCTGATTTTTAATACCAACATTTAATATTTTAAATACAACAGTTTTCATGAAAGACTGCAAAATTGTGATTGGAAAGCTTGGCTATAGTAGCCAAATGAAATATTTCAGAGCTTCAAAATATTTTGTAAGTGCCTGCTCCCATCCTTAGCTACTACCATTGTGTTCAGCTCTTTTTCCATGCGTCTTCTGTAGAAGTCTTGCAAAAATTGAGGCTCCTCTTTAGGTATTCATAATTCTGCTAGTCTTTTTTACACTTTAAGACTTTATTTCCTTTCAAGTGTTGCTTACTTCCTGAACTTTGTTTAAAGTATTTTTGTAATTCTACTGAGAGCCTTGGAGCCCTCTCTGTCCCAGCACTTCTTGATTTTCTCGTTTTATGAATCACAGTAATGAGTCATCACCACTGGGATGTACCCCGAGTCTCAAAAGCTGAGGTTCTATGCCTGATCTGATTCTGGTGTGATTAAAATAGAAAGGTCTGATTTTGCCAATTTTCTCCTTTTACAGTTCAGGTTTTTTTTTCGCTATTATGTCTTCTTTCAGGCTATTTAGGAGCAAATCACCAACTCGGTCTCTACGCTTCTTCTCTTTACCATGTCCCTGTACTATACCCATTGTTTGTCTTTGTCACTTGTTCTGTACAATACACAACACTTTATTATGTGATCAAGCAACCTTAGTGTGAAAAAAAAACCAAAACTCTCCTACCAAATAGTAAGATTAGTAATGTAGATCTACAGCAGATTATTTAGAACTTTGAATGTGGTTTGAGTTTGGATTGTTTTCTTTAGGCATTTGGGCTCTTTAAGGCTTTTCAAACAAAAGCTGTTCAGATGATATGAGATTATCGAGTCTTACTGGATTATAAATGATAGAGGAAAAGGAAGGTGAACTCTCTGGAAGGAGCTGAGATGGGTTATCTGTGGGCTGTGATTTGTCTTTGTCTCTTCTCGCCACAATAGTTTTAAAGACAAAACATAAAAGACTGCCTTATAATAACTGAAAAATTAGAAATAGCACAATCTACTATGGCGATGTCAGCTTCCTTTGGAGCAAGTTTTGGGGCCATGGTGTGCTTCCTGGGTGATGATAATGGAGTCCTAGTCTGCCTCCCCATTTTGTGCATGTCTTTCTTTTCTCCTCACGCTTTCTTTCTACTGTATATCCTTGTTTCCCTTAGATTTCTTCCCCAGATTGTCCACATCGAGGTACAGGGTGACTGGTTAGCTCATCTGACCTTCAAGGCCATCAGGAAACTACATTTTGAGTAATTCTTTAGCAGTTCAGTGAAGTGAGGACGGGGGCCGCAAGACCAGCTGAAGCTGTCCGCTTGGCTGGACTTGGGAAGGATCCCGTGCAGAAGTGGGCCACCACCAGTGTCTCCCTAGGAAACGTCCAACCCGGGGGTGCTTTCACCCTCTCATCACTAACACAGCAGTTCCAATCCCAGCACTGAATTGCGTGCTCTTGGTTCACTGTGCATCATACACACACATGCACACACACTCTCCCTCACTCACACTCACATTTATGTGACTCATTCACACTTCCCTCCCTGTCTTCCTCTCTACTCCCTCTTCCTCTGTCCTGACCTCAGGAGGCCTGGCCCGCTACACTCTGCCTCGCTGGGGCAATTGTGGGATGGTCCAGGGCTGACAGATGGTGTCTTACTAGACTGGTATTATACAGAGAGGCTGTGACACAGACGAGTTTTAAATACTCAGTGCAGGATAAATGAAATTATGCTAATGTCTTGATAAAGCTGACAGAAGCGATTTATAAAATACGGCTACTTTGGCTTTTACCTGTGGGCCAAAGCCTACCCTCCTTCTAAAGCCTTTCCAGATTTGCCTTCCTCCCGTAGCACTGTCACTCCTGTGTGTCGCATCCTCCGGCAGCACTGGATGTTTCGCTCTTCCCAGACATCTTATCCTCGCTCAGGTTTCCCTGCCGTGGTGCAATGACTTTTTTTGTTTTAAACAAGCACATAGTGCTTATAATGTACCAGGCACTAATAGTCAATTTTATTATTTGTTTAGATATTCTCGTTGGTTCAAGTGTTATGTGTTCAAAATATTTTCAGCCAAGCCTGCCTGTAACCTCAGTACTCAGGAGGATGAAGCAGGAGGATCGCTGTTAGTTCAGGGCCAGCCAGGGATACATAGTGAGTCCAAGACCAACCTGAATTACAAAGATAGACCCTGTCTCAAACAATAAAAAATTAAATTTAAAAAAATACATAAATAAATAAAATTCAAGACCTGTCCACTTGGCTCGTTCTTTTTTTTTATTCATTAGTCTACCATATCTTTAATATTATTTTTAAAATTTTGTATTTTTGTTGGCACATAATGATTCCAGTGGTCCATGTATATAACATCTCAATTCTCTTTTTTCCTCTTCCCCTCCACCCTTTTTTTTCCAGCATCAGATCAATCATTAGATTGATTATCATGTTAATTATCATAAATACAGATTAGCAGGCAGATTAACAGGCCTGCCTGACCCATTCTTTCAGGGCCTTTGCACACCCTGTTGATGTCAGGCTTTGTCCTGTGACTTTCATTAGCCACTACACAGCAGTGATGAATCTTTATCCAAGCAGCAGCTCTGAGAACCCTTGTGTGGCTCCCTGTTGCTGTGTTTCGTTGGCAGTGAGAAAAGCCTGGGCCAGAGACAGACTGCTGCTGGAGGCCCTAGGTTGAACTGCACACCTGCAACCAACACATAACAGGAGCAAGAAATAAACATCTGGTATAAGCCACTGACCTTTGGAATAATTTGTTACCATAGTGTAACCTAGCAAAAGCTAACGGAGGTTTTTTTCTAAGCACTTTATAAATGTTGTCTTGACTAGTGCTCACACAGACCTGAGGAAGTAGGGACTTTTATCATTTTAGAATTATGTATCTAAAAAAAGTGTGTGTCTGTTTGTAGTACAAATACATAACATGGGATCTACTCCCTTAACAAATTGTTGATAAAGGTACAGTGTTGTACATCTGTCTAGAGCTTCCTTACCTAAAACTTTATTCCTGTTGATTAGTAATTTTTCTCTTCCTCCTCCCCATCCTTGGCAGCACCACTCCACTCCCTGATCCTGTGTTTGACTATCTTAGATATTTCATAGACATGGTACACTCTTTGTCTTTTTGTGAGTGGTTTGTTTTGCTTAGTATAAGGTCATCCTGATTCATTTATGTCATTCGTGATTGCAGAGTTTCCTTTTTAAGGCTCAGTAACATTTCATATTCCACGTTTTACTTATCCATTCATCTGTCAGTGAATACTTAGATTGTTTCCCTCTCTTGGCTGTTACAGTAATGCTGCAGTGAATGTGGGAATACCTTTATCTCTTCAAGATCCTGATTTCAGTTCTTTTGGATGTAAACCCAGGAGTGGTCATAGAGTAGTTCTGTTTTTAAATTTTTAGGACCCTCAACACAGTTTTCCATAGCTAAACTAACTGCATTTACCAGTAGTACACAAAGGGTTCCAGTTGTTCCACATCCTCACCAGTACTTCTCTTTTGTTTTGTGTTTTTAAAATTTAAAATAACCTTCCTAATGGGTGTGAGATGGTATTCCTTCGTGAGTTTGGTTTGCATTTCCATGATGATAAGTAATGTTTTTTCCATGTACCTGTTGGCCAGGTATATGACTTCTTTGGAAAATTGCCTGTTTAAGTCCTTGGCCCATTTTTTAAGCAGATTATTTATTTATTTACTATTAGGTTGTAGGAGAATCCTGTTTTTCAATGTAGGAATTACATGCTATCCTTTATTATTCCCAGTGCCTAGCATATTATCTGGCACTTCTGTAATTATTGAATGTCCCAGTTTGATACTGTCAAAAGAATACTTTCTGTGCTATAAAGCAGTGTGATATGTGGTTTTTAGACTGCTTCAATGTGTGCTGCATTAGTGGGTTCTTGGCATGCTCTCCACGGTGGTGGAAAACGTGGACATCCCATTTAGAGACAGGGTCTGAGGTTCAGGCTGCACAGCTGATGGGTGGTGTAGAGCCGAGGCAAAGGCCGGGTGTCCTGTTCCAGGTCTGGTGAGTCCCTGTCCTCTCCATTGCACACCACAAGGCTCTCATCCACGTCTCTTCCAGCCACAGGGCGCTTATGTACACAGCAATCATCCCTTAACCACACCGCTCAAACGAGTCCTTCATCATCAAGGTGACAAAATTCTGGAGGCTAATCTTGGCTGTCAAGTTATAGAGTATCCAGAAACAGTGAAAGATATAATCAGCAACTTTCTCCAGCCTTTGGTATGAATTCTGTGTGCTGACCAGTCTCCAAGAAAACTTTACCTTGCATGCAGTCTCTCTTTGCTCCCTGATATGGAAAGGCGTTCCTGTTTCCTGACTCTGCCTTCTCCTTTAAGATCATCGGGACATTTAGCTGGGCCTCTCCTATGCTGTGTAAATGTCGCGGTTCAAATTGCACATTCAGCAAACTCATTGTCTTGCAGTGCTCACACTGTTGTGACCACAAATCTGAAGTAAAGATGGGCTATGGAAAATTTTAAGATAATTTAAAATATATTAGACTGGTTTATTTGCCCTGCTAGTTACCAAAAAAAAAAAAAAAAGATAAAGAGGTTACCAAGAAACACCCCAACACTGGGGTGGTAGAGATCACTGGTAGATAGTGAGTCAGCTACAGCAGAAAGTGTTTCCCACTGGGTCTTCCTTCACATTGTCTTCCTATCAAGTGGCAGAGTCTTGAATCAGTTTGATTGTATCTTAAAACTATTCGTTTGTCCAGCTTTCCTTCCTCTTTGGGGCTGATCGTGTTGATATTGCTCATCTCTCTTGATAACCTCTGGGAAAGGGCTATGCGAAAATCAATACATGCTACTTGGAATTTATTCATTTTTTAAAAACATGGCATATATACAAATGTCTTTGGATGTTTATATAGAAGTTGGAACATTTTGAAGACATCAGATGTATTTTGTTGTTAGTAGTTATTTTATTCTGCAAAAATCCCACCTGTTTTTAAAAAAGGTAAAAGAAGACGTATTTCTATACATGTCTGGATCTTTTAGATCTTCACATTTACTTTTTTTGAAAACCTTTTTCTTTCATTAAGGTGTTCCTTAAATACAAAAGAATTCACCAGTTTTTAAGTGTACAGTTTCTCAAGATGGAAAGTAGTCCTCTTACCCTGAAAAGATTCTTCTTGTCTTATGTGTTCTTTCTTTTCACACCCAACTGCCAGACCCAAGTGCAGACGGATCTTTATGTCATTATAGTTTACCTTTTCTAGAATTTTATGTATTTAGAATTATATACTATGAAGAATTTTGTACTGTAGATTTTTCATTTAGCTTGGTATTATTTGCTTTTGGGGGATGGGTTCTGTTTTGGTTTGGGTTGTTGTTGTTGTCGTTGTTGTTGTTGTTGTTGTTGTTAGAGACTGGGTCTTGCTGTGTTTTCCAGGCTAGCTTCTGATTCCCCCACATAAGTGGTCCTCCTACCTTAGCCTCTTCAGTAGCTGGGACTTCATTTGCATGCTACCATGCCCACATAATGTCATGTTTTTGAGACTCATCTGTTGTATTAATGTTTCATTCCCTGTTATTATAAGTATTGATCTATGGTATGGATGTACCACAATTTGTTTATCCATCCAGAATATTAATGAACATTTGGATTGTTTCCAGGTTTAGGTTATTATGAATAATGCTAACATGAACATCTGTGTGTGGACATATATTTCCAGTTCTCTTTGAATTGTTGGGTCTTACAGCAACTATGTATTTAACATTAAGAGGTCTGCCACATTATTTTATAAAGCAACTGTGTTTTAGTTTGACCATCAGTGCATAAGCATTCCAGTTGCTCCACGTCTGTATCAACACTTGTTATAGTCAACCATTCTAGCTTTAGGCATTTCAAAGGGACTTGTAGTGATATTTCATAGTTTTAATTTGCATGTTTCTAGTGACAGAAAGATCTTTTCACATGCTTCGAGATCACTTGCATATCTTCTTCCGGGACATGTCTTTTCAAACTTTTACTCATTTTAAAAATTGAGTTGTCTTCTAACTGACTTTAAAAAATACTTCATGTATTGTGGGTTTAAGCCCTTTGTTGTGTGTGTTTTATAAAAATTTTATGCCAACCTATGGCTTGCTTCCTGTTTCTCTGTGTCTTCCAGAGAGCAATATTTCAAAATCTTGATTAATCTGTTATCAATTTTGTAAAGCTTGCACCTTTGATGTTCTAGTTAAGAAATGTTTGTTCATTGTCACAAAGATTTTCTCCTATAATTTATTAGTTTTTGCTATTATACTAAGGTCTGTGATATAGTTTGAATGGAATTCTTATGATGTAAGACTTGAGATTTATTGTTTTGCATACAGATGTCCAATTGTTCTATCATCATTTATTGAAAAGACTCTTCTCCATTTTGTATTACTTTGGCTGTTCGTGAAAACTCAGCAGACTGATGCAGGTCTATTTCTTGACTCTTTTCTATCCCCGTGATTTATTATGAGTATTCTTACACACATCCAATGCTGGCATGATTACAATAGATGTGTGAGTCTTGAAATCAGGCAACATAAGCCCTCTAATTTGGTTCTTTTTAAAAACTGACATACATGTTTTAGGAACATTGACCTTTCATACACTTCCTTAAATCACTTATAATTTCTTCAAAAAAAGGAGAAAAACAGTTTTGCATGGGATTACATTGAAACTATAGATCAACTTGGGAAGAATTGTCAGTGATGGTTTTGAAATTTATCCACAAGTTCTTTTATACTTTAAAAAGCATAGCTTATTTCCACTCCCTTAGAAAAATGGGCTGTACTCAGTGATTCACTTGTCAAATGAGAATGTGGCAAAAATGACAGAATGTGGCTCCCAAAAGTGGGTCATGACAGATACACTGTGTTGCCTTCTCTTGGAAGAGGAAGCCGCCATGACATAGGGGCACTGAAGCTGCCCCGTGGTGAGCTCTGCATGGCCAAAAACTGTGCCTTCTACCAGTAATCAACAGTAACTTGCAAGGTGTTTTTTGAGCAATAGTAGAAGCTTCTCTTCCAGCACCAGGCAAGTCTTAAGTGAGTGCTGATAGGCTAACATTTTGACTGCAGCCTCAAGAGAGACCTCAAAGCATAGCTACCCAGTCAAGCTACTTATAGACCCCTGCCCCACGAAAAAAGAAAAATGTCAATAATAAATGCTTAGTATTCCAAGCCAGAATTCTGAGTAATTTATTACATAGTAATCCATCACCAATATAACCATTTTAATAGGTGTTAAATATTCCAATCCATGAACATAGTATGTCTCTACATTACTTAGTTCTTCTTTAATTCTTTCTTTAGGAATTTTTAAGTTTTTAATGTTTAGACCTTGCATATCTTTTATTAGGTATATTCGTTAGTAATTCTAGGTGAGTTTTTTCTTTTGATGCTTCTATAAATGGAGTTATTTTCATGATTTTTCTCCAATTGTTTGTTTCTGGTATATAGAAATACTAGTTGATTTCTGTGAGTTGCTCCTGTATTCTGCAACTTTGCTAAATTTGTTTATTATTTTTGATAGCCTTCCTATGAATTCTTTACAGTTTTTTACATACATGATGTCCTCAGAAAGTAAGTTCTGTTTCTCTATTTTACTTTTTCCTTTCCAATCTGTTCCTTTTGTTTTGCTTGTCTTACTACATTGGCTAAGGCCCCTAGTAAATGTCAGGTAAAAATATTGAGTGAACATCATTGTCTGGTTCCTAGCCTAGAATTGGAAGCAATGAGTTTTTAACCATTGATTTTATTTCTGTAAATTCAAAATCTTTCCAATTCTTTGCATTCACATTAAGTATGTTTTTATTCCAACGTAAGAAACAAATTTTAGCTGAAGCCCATTTCCCCTCTAACTGTTAGCTTAGCCTAGTGGTAAAATCATTTGAAACTCAGTGTGGTCACTGTCAGCCTTGACAGCTAGCCAGTAAGCTGTTACCACACACACTGGTGCAGCGTCTAAGAAAGTTCCTTAAAGCAGACTTTTGCTCTTTTTCTCTTTCCTTAGTTTTTTTTCTTTTTATTGCTTGGAATTCTATTCACATGGTTGAGAATTTTTCAATATGAGCGGGAAAAATTCTGTTGTATTTAATTCACCATTGTTTGAGATTTTCTGCTTTACACAGTTAACCTAGCTCTCTAGATACATGATTTTCCAAAAAGGAAAGCTTAGAGTAGCTTTTCTAAGACAGTTTGTTAAAACAAACTGTGCTTAGTCTCTTCCTATCTTCATTCCAACTTAGTATCCTAAGAGTTGGAAAGATACCCCACGTTTTAAGTGAATACCTCCAGTCTTGCAGGTTAGCATCATCCTTCTTCCTTCACAAGAAAAGCAGGAGAGCTATATACATAGTTTAGTCAAAGTTACATTTGCACTTAAGTACAAGACAGCAAGACTCTTATAATATACATGGGGTAATTCAGTTTCTTTGCATTTACTTAAGTATGTTCTTCGTTCAAGAATGTGGTCGATTTTTGAGAATGTCCATGTACAGTGGAGAAGAATGTGTGTTCTGATGTTGTGGGGTGGAACATCACATAGACATCTACTAAGTCCATTTGTTCAGAAGTTTGGTTCAGTTCTAACATTTCATTGTTGATTTTTTGGCTAGTTTGTCTGTGTATGGGGTGTGACAATGGAGTATTGAGTTCTCCCATTATAGTCGTATTAGTGCTTATTTGAGTTTTCATGTCCATTAATACTTGTTTTTTATAGTTTAGTATGCCAGTATTTGGTGTGCATATATTTATAATTGTTATTGCTTTCTCTCGAATTGTTTCCTTTACAAAGATGTAGTGACCTTTGTTTCTCTTAATTCATCTTGGCTTGAAATCCACTTTGTCTGTAGGACAAAGTAACTACGCCTGCTTTTTTCAGATTCCTGTCACATGGAGTAGTGTTTTCCATCCTCTGATTTTCGGTCTATGAATTTCTTTTTGAATTAAGTGTGTTTTGTACGCGGCATATTGTTGGATCTTGCTTCTTAATTCATCCTGCCAATCTGTTTCTTTTGATTGGTGAATTGAGACCATTACCATTAATGGTTATAACTGATAGGTATTGACTTATCTTTGTCATGCTATTTTCCTGTTGTTGGCTCCCTTTTTCTCCCCTCTGTTTGCCTTGCCTAGAAGATTCATTCTGTTCATGGAGCTGTAATCCTTGGTATCTCTTTCTAGAATATCCTTCAGAACATTTTAGAGTGCTGATTTGGTGGTAATAAATTTCCTCAAGTGTTCTTTATCATGGACGTATCTTATTTCTCCATCAATATCGAAAGATAGTTTTGCAGGATACATCAATCTGGATTGGAGGTTGTTTTCTTTTAGGGCTTGAAATACTTCACTCTAAGCTCTCCTCAATTTGAGGGTTTGTGTTGAGAAGTCTACTGTGATTCTGATGGACTTTCCTTTATAGGTGGTTTGTTTGTTTTCCCTAAAAGCTTTTAATATTCTGTTCTTGTGTTGAATTTGTGGAATCTTGACTATTATATGCCTTGGTATAGATTTTTTTTTTTTTTTTTTTTTTTGGATCATGGAGCAAGACTCTTAGAATAACTGCCAAAGCCGCATGTTTCTGTATGTTTTGAAAAACAGTCTTTTCAAAATTAATCAGAAATGGCAGAAATAACTTTAGGCAAATCTAATTTGCATACATATTCTTTGGATGATAAAAAGTTTCTTTCTTTCTCTCCATCTCTGTCTTTCTTTCTTTTGCATTTTCAATGCAGAAAGCAGCCTGGGAAATTATTGAGCCAATTAGAGCAAGAATTCTCCTGCTTTCCTCCCTGCTGTGTTCCGCTGTGTAGAACACAGCCTGCCACACAATACTTTCCAGTAAGTACTTTTCAGATGACTAAAAGGCCTCAGTTTGTCTTTTCCTCAGGCCTTTATTGCACACAGAGTGTATGTGCTAGGACTCAGGTACAGGAGGACATTGATCTCTTGGCTCATTTCCATCACGTGGAGACGGTGTCATCCTCCAGGAAAGCAGCCCCTGTGTCTGTACAGTTGTCCCTTTAGAGGGTAAGTTTCTTGAGTGTAGGGTCAGTGGTTCACAGGGACTCCAGCAGTGCAGTGTGTCCACTGGGGTTTTGTTCAACCACTGCTGACTGGAGAAGGAGCTCAGCACCTGGGTGCCATTGCCAGGTCATGGTTTCACACCTTTGCCTGCTGTGGTTACAGGGGACAGTTGAGGTTGACTCTCTGCACTCAAGAGTGTTTGCTTGTTTTCCACTTGGTGAGTTCTTTATTTACCTAGTGAGCATCGTTTAGTTAATCCTGTTAAAAAAGGAGTGATAGTCTGGGAAACCTGTACAAGTGTGCAGTTATGTCCATGTTTACTAGTGGTTTAAAATAAAATTGTTTGTTTCCACCAGTTTTATTTTTTCCCCGTTAGTGTTATGAGGGAATAGCTGTCACCACTGGCATACAGGGCACCCCTGCTTCTGGCCCAGAGCCACGACCTGGGTCTTGAACCTGTCCTTTCAACAGGATGTAAGCCAGAATGTTCTTACCCAACCTCTGTGTCCCTTTTCCTAGCTAATGCTTTTGATTCCTGCACCTGAGTGCCGTGGTTCCAACCCTCGCTGGCCTTCTCAGTCAGCCTGTTTGTTCCTTTTTGCTTTATCTGGTCGTCTCTTGTCTCCTTCCTTATCTTGGAGGTTCATGGTTCCTCTGGTTAGTTCCCCTGCCCTGTCAACATGAAAACCCCGGTGTACAGTTGGTTATGTTTTGTTTTTCTGTTTTGTAGCCCTGGGGATTGAATCCAGCTCCTCATCCAGGCTTGGCAGGTATTCTATCACTGAGCTCATATTCCCAGCCATGGGCTAGTTTTAAAGCGTATGATTTTTGTTTTTGTTTAAAAAAAAAAAAACAAGATTTCAAGAATATCATCTTATTCAGAAGTCTCAATACAAGAATGATTTATGAGATAATGAAAATCAAAGTTAAAAGGAATGTAAATGTAAGATGCCATGATAATAAGTGATGCTTTGGTAGTAAGTAGATAAAATTTTACTGCAGTTATTCTTATCCCATCTTGTCATGTGGTGTGATTATCAAGTGTTTATGGGAAACTAAATTTTTAATTCTGTATGTTTTAAATCCTTTATGACTGTTTGCAGCGTGTTACAATAGCACTTTGTGTGACAGCTCAAGGTCACACGGTGTGCCAGGGGTGTGGACAAGTGACTGCTTCCCCCCGCTGCTGCTCCTGCACGTGTGGTCACCGTCTCTGAGCCTCACTTTAGTGTCCACCACTCAGTGGACAGGAGATTGATCCACTTACAGAACTAGCCAGCACAAGTGCAGTCTCTTACACCTTCTTCTCCATGCATTTTTTTTTCATTTAAACCTCAAATATTCCCTATATATTTGAGGATTTGTATTCATATTCCAACAAAATACCACTACGATTATATTTTGAAATACATTGGATTTTTATTAGTTTGGTGCAAATTGGTATCTTAATAACTTTGCATCTTCTCATTCGTGGATAGCAGTATCTGTACTTACTACTAGGGTTTTTGTTTTTTTTTTTTTTTTTTTAGTATCCCTTTCCAGCAGGGCGTGGTGGCACACGCCTTTAATCCCAGCACTCGGGAGGTTGAGGTAGGCAGAGTGTTGTGAGTTCGAGGCCAGCTTGGGCTACAATGTGAACGCAAGGCCAGCCTGAGCTACATAGTGTGACCCTGCCTCAAAAAACTAGGGCCGAGAGTTTGGCTCAGTGGCTTAGGTGCCTGCCTGGCAGATGTGAGCTTGTGCATTCGATCCCCAGTGCCAAAAAAAAAAATCCCTTTCCATACTTTTGTAAGTTTTTCTCTATCAAGGCTTCTATAATATTTTGTTTGTTTGTTTAATTCTAGTATCTTTTTTGTGGCTATCATCTGCTAATGGTTTTATTTTATTTTATTTTTTCTTCCTTTCCAGAGAGTCTGCATTTTATTCTGGTTGCTTATAAGGATTTTTTTGTTTGTTTGTTTTGCTACAGTGGGTCTAGAAGTAAATTTCCTTTTAGTATCCTTCTGGAGACTAGTGTTTTCAGTCTGAGGATTTGTATTCCTTATTAGCTCTGGAGACCTTCAGCTGTCATTTCCTCCATTGCAGCCCCACTCTCCACCATGCACCCCTCTTCCTGTGGGCTCCCCTAGGTGCCCTCTTCTCTGGCTCAGACCCTCCTGGGTCCCTGCCCTGCAACCTCCCTCCATGTCGCTGGGGGAGGACCAGGTAGATGGCCCCGAGGCTATGCTGGCTGTGGGGAGAAGTGGGTGCTTCCTTCTGTGCCCTCTGCAGCCCCTGACTCTGACCCCTGCGCCTCTGCTCCGTTTGCATTCACCCTCCCCGCCCGCTAGGTAGAGTACAGATGCTTCCGAGTTGCACTCAACATGCAGTTTGTTTGTTTTTGTTCTGTTTGTTGCTTTATAGAGGAGCAACACAGAAATTACTTGAAGCTAAAGTTCCTCCATTGTCCACTCTTCCACTTATTACCGTCTGTCTTTTAAGCCTCCAGCTGCCCCTGATACTCGTCATCTGAGCCCTGCGTGCTGAGGGCATCTCTCTCCATCTCGTTTGACTGTGGGCCGTGTTAGACAGAACTGATGTTCCTCTCTGCAAACAGTGTTCGCTCCGCTTCACTGCTACTAAACCTTCCTAGTTTCACTCCTGTCCCTCCTGATCCCTGGCAGCCTCTTCTCAGAGTTCTCCACCGCCATCTCTCCTGTGTCCGTCCACACAGTGTTAGTTGGCGTACAGCTGGTTCCTTTCCCCTGTCGTCTCTTCTGTGATACGTCCTCCACCCTCTGTTACCTTACCCGATCCCAGTGGCCTCCATGTCATGGTATTTCCAGAGACTGCCACATCCTTACCTCTGTCAAACTGTCCCCTTGAGTTCCAGATTTGTATATCTAGCTGTCTCCTTGATAGCTCCATAAAATGCCTAGTAGATTCTCCCAAGCCAACTCCTCTATAGCATTGGCTGTTTTCCCACCTGCACTCTTCTTAATTCTTCAGTTCTCTGGCACCCCGTCATCCTTACGATCTTTGCTGAAGCATCACTTCCTGAGGGCTTCCCTTGCCATCCCGCCTAAAGTGAGTTCCTGTTCCAAATTCCTTCATCGATCTTGTCTGAGGTTGTTCTTTGCATTCACTCATTAACTCTTTTCTCTGGATGGGTCACTGTCACTTCTGTGGCAGTCTGGGGCTTTATCTGTCTTCTCTCTGCAGTATTTGCAGTACAAGGGCTTAATAAATCCTTGCTTGATTAACTTAAATTTCATTAATAAAACATTAAAATGTGCTTTTCTTGGATTAGGCAGGAAGTCATTACATGCTTTTATTTGGTATAAATAACTACTTATCCTAAGAATTAAATTAAAAATTCTTTTACAAAGTCACAGCTATGGTTATATTTACCTAGAAAACCACAGGGTGTCTTGAGATTCCTCCTTCCATATAAATTTCCTTAAAGATGAAAATATGTTTATAGAAAGAATTAGTAAGTACTAATGTTGATGAGGAATCATACATCTAGAAAACTCAGTTTAAAATCTGATTAAAACCCTGCATGAAGAAAAACCCTTGGCTCCAAGGTTCCAGGTCCTCTTTACTTTCTGGTGAATGTCTTAGGGGGTGGGATGAGCTGTCTGACCACTGGAGCAGGTTTCTGCTACTGTCTCTCTGGTGGCCCTCTGCCAGGGGGACAGCCGGAGTTAGTGCAGTGTGGAATCATTAATCAGGTCTTTTATGGCTTTTTTTAAAGATGAAGACATTATATTTTAAAAACTACTTTGCCTGTACTTTGTTAAATGTCTAGGATTTTGTCATCTCCTTATTTAATAAAAACAATTTTGTTTCACTGTGTAAATTAAATTTTTGTTGGTTGTCACTGTGTAGTATTCTGTAACTTGGTCACTGTTTTTGCTTGTCACCTAACACTGCTGCAGCTGAGAGAAATACCATCTGGGATGTTTTGCAGTTACTGGTTTCTGTGTTGAATGTACTCTGTAAATCTTTATTACATCTAAACAGTCCAGTTGGACTTTTTTCTTTTAGATTTCCGGTCTATGCTACGACAGCAAGATGTTCCAGGTTCACCAGGTGCTCTGTGTGCCCACCTGGATGGCTCAGTTCTTCTCCTGGACACTCGAGCCCATCTTCTCCTCCTCAGAGCCCAGCAGTGAGGCCAGGGTCGGGATGGGAGCCACCGTGGACATCCAGAGGCAGCAGAGGATGGAGCAGCTCGACCGGCAGCTGATGCTCTCTCAGTTTGCACAGGCAAGGCGACAGAGACAGCAGCAGGTAACAGCCGATGGCTTCCAGTGAAGCCCGCAGACCTAGGTAGCTTCCCTCCTGTGCTTTGTGATGTGGATTTGACATCTTTCCAGACAGAATGTAGGTCTCTGGTGGTGGCCCTTCTTGGTTGTTTTTAAAGAGTAAAAACATAAATTGCAGCTGAACTGTTGGTCAGACTGGACAGTCTTGTTCCACTTATATTAGATAAGCATTATTTCTTAGAGAAACACCAACCCAGTTAACAAGATAGGATATTTATCTATGTTTATAATCTTGTAAAAGCCACAGTGTCTTCCTGTTAAAATGCATATAAAGTGTGAAGACTCATGATTTTTCTTTTTTGAAGTGAAGAGAATATGAAGGTAAGACAATTTTAAGAGAGCAGCCGATGAATAAATCAGATAAACGCCATGTTTTCTTAGCTTGTAATCAAGTATTGCATATTTATCTACAAATGCCACAATGTGATATGACTCTTGTCTTTCAAGGGAGGCAGAGCAGAAGGGTTACTATGCCCAGGCCAAAACCGCAGGCCTGATCTTCCCTGGGTGCTTCCATGACCCAGCACACTGGGCTCTTCATGTCTTGCTTCTGTCTTCTTTACTCTCTGGGGTGCCAGGAGATGTGATTCTCCCCTGCTGTCTCCCTGCATCCTGCCGGTCTGGGGTGCAGGGCATAAGTCTACAGGTCTTTCGACAGCTGGGGAATACAAAGTCAGGTCTGACACATTTGAAGTCGCATGGTGGGTGTGGATCACAGAGTTTATATCTGGGATAGGAGGATTGGGCTGGAGAGAGAGGGCGAGGGAGAGAAAAGCAAGACCTGCTGCTGTGTGGAGATGTATTTGAATCTGAAGTAACTCTGGAACATACCATAAAGCTTCTAAGGAATGAGGGTGCACATCACCTCCATGGAGTCCGAGCTGGAGGGGTAGATGATGAGAGCTCTGCAGAGGTGAGAGCTGAAAGCAAGGAACTGGAATACAGTCATGTTGCGGAGTAGGGCCTCACCACAGGAACATGGGGGTCACAATTCAGTCTGTCACACGGTTCTCCAGGGTGATGAGTTTTGTAGGAGAACTCTGTGCAAGGTGAAGACAGGTTATAGAGGGAGCCTCGTGTTTGCCAGGAGGAGGTAAGTCCTGCAGGGACATGGGAAGAATGAAAAGACAAAGACTATGGCCTAATAGTCACAGGCAACACATCAGTGTCTGCCTACTCAGATTCTTCTTGTCTCCTCTGTGTAACATTCCTTCCTCCCAGATACGGGACAAGAGCTCTGGGGACTGAGGGTCACCAAAGGAGCAGGGAGAAAGTGACCTTCGTGTGTTTGATGGCTTTCTTTGTGAGAAAGGGGTCCTGTTCTGTGACCTGTCTTGGGGAAGCACAGTTCAAAAGAGGAGGGACCAGAGACCAGGTGATGGGCGTTCAGGGACCTTACTCCTGAGGCCTTCCTGTGTCCTGCAGTTCAGAGTCCCCCGGTACAAAAGCACCGTACTTTATAGTATTGTGTTCTGAGCTCCAACACTGCCCTTCTAAGTCCCCCAGTCCTGTAGGATTGGGGTCCACCTCAGGACCCCCTGTAGTCTTAATTACCTCCCTTGTTTGGAATACAGTCATGTTGCAGAGTAGGGCTTCACCATAGGAACATGGGGGTCACAGTTCAGTCTGTCACATGGTTCTCCAGGGTGAAAAGGGCCAGTAGTCTACTTGGCAAGAAGTGGCTATGTGTCCTGCTTAAGAATGGAGGGTAGATTGAGCTCAGTTGATGGCAGGTTGGATACTTTGCAGTGACAGTAGCTAGAGCTACCTGTGTGAGTGGGGCCCACACACAGCCTCCTTCCCCGCCACCGTGGCCACTCTGTGTGTCTACCCTGAGGGGACTAGTGATGGAGCTGCGGAGTCATTCTACCTGCCTCCAGTTTGGTACCTTTTCTGTGACGCATGCCCGTGGTAGGCACTGGTCTGTAAAACAGATCATCACACTTCCTCTGTTCCTTTAGCCGTGTCCACTTGCCACCTCTTCTAGGGTTTCCTTGTCCCCTCCTTCCCAGTCCCTGACTGTCTAACCAAGTTGTTGACCACACCCAGCAAGTTCATATGCTGTGTCTTATTACTTCTCCTGCTGCACAAAGCAGATGACTGAGTATAGCACCCAGCTCTGCCCACTGGGAGAATTTATTTTTTTCCATCGCTGTCTTCCACGGGTTCCCCTTAAAAGAAGTCACAGTGCAACTGGGATCCCTTTCCACCCATTGGCCCACGCACTAGATTTGACCTTTGGTTCTGTCACTCGGTCGTCAGGAACCCACCAACTTGTGGCAGCAGGCCTGAGCTGGGGAAGGGGTTCTGGTGCAGCAGAGGAGAGTGACATGGTGTCCGGCACACCTGCCTGTGTCCTCTAGCCCTGCCCGTGCTGATTCAGTGTCCCGTCTCCATCTGATGGTGGATTTCTGCTGGGCCCAGCAAACCTGCTACCTTGGTGGGTCCCCACTGCAGGCACTGCAGCAGCTTTCAGCAGGAACGTTATTCTCTGCAGTAGAGGCACATCCTGCCCTCCGACTCCAGGGGCCCATGTGCGACTCCTCCAGTGTCTTTCCCGACAGTGGACCACAGGATTGCCTGGTGCCAGCCCAAGCTCAGTGTGTGAGACACCGTAGTTCCCATCTGCACTGGAGGTACCACCTGCGTTGTCAGGCCCCTCTGCTCCTAGCTTGGTCCCCCCACCCCCGCAGGTCTGAAGCCCAGTGTGGGGTACCAGCCCCTGCACTCTTGCAGGGGCCTTTGTGTCGCATGGTCTGCTGGACAGCGAACAGCTTACTCTGTGCCCTAGGCTTACTGTGCCATCTCATTTATCTGCCTCGACCTCATTTTTACTTAACCCTCATTAGCTTAGTCCCCTGCTGAATGTCCTCACTGGGCTGTGTTTAATCCTGAGTCCTTACACTGTAAGTCACCATGTAGGGAACTCCTTCACAGGCCATGCAGAGAGCGCCTCTGCAAGCCACCACTGTGGAGGCCACCAGGGCTGTGTGTGTCCAGAACTGTGGACAGCAGTTCCACGGGGAAGGTTTGCTTCCTTCTGTGTCAGCAGTTTATTACTTAGTGCTAATACACCGAGCCTGGGATAGCCTCGGGATAGCCGTTGAGGTTCAGCTGTGCAAACACCGCCACCGGGTTCTGTCATCACAGAGCAGAATCGCCATGGATGCCTGTCAGCAGGAAGGGCACCACCATGTGTGCCAATTGCCTAGCAAGTACCCCATGTGTGTTGTCTCATTACTTGCCTTGAGAGTGTAGGTTTTCCTTCATGACCTCAGTGCTCAGAAGGGTGCTTGCTTGCCAGGGACACAGAACTGCTGACAAAGGGTCTGGGCTTGGGACCCCGAGGCCTCTGCCTTGGATCCCTATATCACGCTACTTCTCTTTTTTGCTTTGGCCAGCAGGAAACTCAGTGCCAGGTTTAAGGTTCAATCAAATCATCTTTTTAACCCAGATTTAGAACTTTGGCTTCCACCTTCTGAAAGCTTCATGTGTATTTTTGTTTGTTTTTTGTTTGTTTGTTTTTGTTTTTGTTTTGTGAGACAGGGTCTCACTTTGTAGTGCAGGCTGGCCTTGAACTCGCTATGTGGCCCAGGCTGACCTCGAACTCCCAGTGGTCCTGCTGCCTCAGCCCCCTAAGTGTGGGGACTACAGGCATGCACCATGACGTCTGGTTGATGTGTATCTTTTTGTTTGCTTTAATGCCTCTGAATCTTTTTATTGTAGGCAGCCTCAAGTTGTATTCTCTTATTTAAAATAAATTTATTGTTTGCTTAGAAGCTGTTGACTTTCAGACAGTTTTCATAGCACTCAGAGTTTATTTGATTGGAAAATTGTTCAGTAACTGGTAGATACTAAAAGTGACTTGGCTGCAGTCTTCAATTTCAAGCTTTCAAGGGTAGCCAAGTTTATTTCTTCTTTTTTTTTTTTTTTTTTTTTTTTTTTGTGGCACCGGGGATTGAACTCACAACCTTGCGCCTGCCAGGGCAGGTACTTAAGGAACTGAGCCAAACTCCCGACCCTGTTTTTTTTGAGGCAGGGTCGCACTATGTAGCTCAGGCCAGCCTTGTGCTCACGTTGTAGCCCAAGCCGGCTTCGAACTCACAATGCTCCGCCTACCTCAGCCTCCCGAGTGCTGGGATTAAAGGCGTGCGCCACCACGCCCGGCTGCCAAGTTTATTTCATTGTGTCCCCAGAGAGGGCTTTGCCTCCGTCATCTTCCATGTCAGCCCTGCAGCTGCCCAGCTGCTCGCCGATGCCCACTGCCCGTGTTCCTCACTTGGCTGTGGGGGTGCAGCCAGACTGCCTAAGAAGCCCTCACCAAGGCTGGAGGGTCCCCTGAGGTGCAAAAGAAGTGAAGGACACATCCCTTCCCTTAATGAGTTTGCGATCGGCCCCAGGGAGCACAGGCAGAGTTGCCTGGAATACACAGACATCCGGGACCCCTGAGACACACTTCTGTGCCCACGGGAGGACAGCGCCTTTGCTGCTGGCCGATCTGTCCAGGGTTTTGGCGACTGAAGCACAGGCAGGATTTGGAGGGACAGAGAGGTCAAGGCTCATCGGTCCTGGGGAGGGAAGCAGCAAGCGTCTGCGTGGAGGGGACAGTGCAGCCCGGACAGGAAAGACCTCCTGGAGCTGTATGAGAGAAGCGTGCGGGGTGCGCCATTAGAAGTGGGAGATCGTGAGGCTGCTGACCAGCGAGGGGCTATTACGGACCAGACAGCGGATTCGGGGTCCGACACCGGAAGCGGGGAAAGTGGTTCGCTTGGTAGCACAGGCAGGATGCTCACTTCAGAGAATCACATCAGTTTGCCATGCAAAATACAACCAGGCGAGGAGAGACCATGGAGGAGCAGCCAACTGGGAGGCGATTTTAAATCCAGCCCTCGGATGGCGGTCAGCGCCAGTCTTCACGGGACTCCTCTTCCCTGTCCACTGCCCAGACGGGCTGTTTCTAGACTCCAGTCAGCCACCTGCTGAGCTTCCCGCCACCACACGGGGGGGACCACCAAGCCCTGGCCTCACTCTGTAAGGCCCATGGCTCCCAATCTCGATCAGGGACCGGGCCTTCCTCTCTGGGCTGTAGGCCATATCCTGCCGGGAGCTGGCCATCTCCCCTGCTGTGTGCAGACACTCGAAATGCACCATTTCTTTGCTAAATGTGCATCTCCTTCCCACTCCCCACCTTGATGACGAGCTCCTTCTGCTCTAAGGCCCAAACCTGAGGCTTCACCCGGGACACTTCCCACCTAGCATCCCGACCCCTCTCGGCCTGTCCCGGGGATCTCCTTGGTGTGGTGTAAGTCAATCATTCCCTCCCTCTCATCCCCACTGCCTCGGTCCAGGCCCACATCATCATGCGTGTGGGTTCTGGGAGCAGCCTCTGTCGCCATCTCTGTCACTACCTGCTTCCCTGTGGTCCGGCCACCTCTGGGAAGCCCAGCCTGATGCTTCGGCCCCCACTGAGTGCCCTCAGGGCGCTCCAGGGCCTCCGGGTGGCTAAGACCCCAGCGTGTGCTCAGCCACACCTCCCTTCTGCAGCCTGCTGCGGCACACTCCGTTCCCATTTCACTGGAGGCGCGGGCTCTCCTGACTTCACCTCTGCCTTTGCTCACCTGCACCAAGCCTGCCCTGCGATGCCTCTGCACTGCACCCCTGCGCCACATGGACGCCCCTCCACGCTGCAGTCTTCCTGGCAGGCAGCACCTCCTGCAGCCTCCCGTCGGATTCCTGAGGCCCCTTCTGCTCAGTGGCCCCTGGGCCATTCTCACTAAGGATAACTTCCTGTCTCTGCCAGTGAGCCCTGGGATGGAGAGACTTTATTTGCCTGTCCAGTGTGTGAATTATGCTGGGCACACCATAGGAACTCAGTCTTTGGGGGATCAGTGAGTAGATGCGTGTACACTATGGACAAAGTGACTTCAGTAGTGAGGCCCGCTGAGTGCAGGATGAGTGGAAAGCAAGCCCCAGCGAAGAGGCCAAGACTGTGTTTAGGCAGCATGAAGAGCGGGAGTCCAGGCGCTGTGGCAGGCAGAGAGCCTGGAGAGGAGGCAGTTCCCGGAGACCGAGGGGGCGCACTGTAGTCGTCACAACTACATCCGTTAAGGCTGCTGTTACCATGGTAACTACCATCTTAAGCTGTGGAGAACATTAATCACACTGTCACAGCTGCTGATTTCAGAGATCCACGGAGCAGGGTGGCAACTCAGCAGCCTCGCCTCCTCTGGAACTGTCCCCAGGGTGTGGACAGGGTCGGGGCCAGGGAGCCTTAGGTTCATCAAGCCTAGCAGTGTGGTTATGCCCCAGAAGCATGTCAGCTTCTCATGGATCTTTCTGGACACTTCTACAAGTGATTGCTAGCCAAAAGGTCTTAGAGGGATTGTGGCAATGAAAGTGGGTTCCTGCTGCAGTCGGTGACATGTCGTGGAAATTCACACAGGGAGCATTAACTCTGCTCCCCTAGCTCCTCGCCCTCCACCTCGCTCTTCCCTGCCATAGTCACTGCCTCCAGAGTAGGAAACATCACCGTCACCTTGCTGCTTGCAGCTGGGGACCCTTTTCTCTGCTGGGACATTGCCTGACTGCATGGGCTTGTGCTGTACTCATCCCAGCAGCCTGGGGGCTCCTGGAGGACAGGAGCCATGCATGCACTCTTTACTCACTTGTGCCCCTCTCGGCTCTAATGCAGTGTGCAGCCCAGGTGGGTACAGAAGATGCTGTCAGTCCCTCCTGGAAGTTGCAGCTGCTGGGAAGATGAAGAAGCAGGAGGCAGGGCCAGGCCTCTACAGGAGTGTGTGTGTACCCCTGAGGCACCAGTATGGCCGTGGCCATTCCCCCTGAGGCTCTGCACGGCCTAGTGTGTCTGAGGGAACCTTGATGAGACCAACCCTGGGGTCCTCATTCAGCACTGGGATGCTAAGGAGAAGCATAGGAACCCCAAACAGCTGTGGGGCCAGCAAGGAATTGCATTTGCCTGAAATCAAGGTTGCCACAAGGATGCAGCAGGATGACAGCAAAAACCAGACACGCGCAGGACGGTGGGGTTCCGTCGTAAGCAGTGGATCATTGAGGCCTTCGGTGTGGGAGAGTGAGGCAGATTCAGCTTGAAGGAAGATTGCTTTGGCCACACTGTGACCAGAGGAAAAGGTGATGCCAGAGGAAGGGACGTAGTTCAGGGGCAACAGAGGCGACGGAGGCTGTCTGCACTCGGGACATCCGTGGTGATGAGGTGGCACTTGCTGTGTGAATCACTGAAAGACCCGGCCCAGCTTCACTGGCTCAAGCCTCCAGAGCAGGCTTTGGTGGCCATGCAGTGTCTCCCTCATTCTGTGAGGCCTGCAGAGGAACCCCTGGGGTTCTGTGAGAGGATAAGAAATACATGTTTGGCCTAAAATCCTTGGAAACTCCACAGAGATCAGTGTCATTTTGTGTGCTAGTGAGATGACTGGGGCCCTGTGCAGCCTCCAGCTGTGGAGTTGGTTGCCAGGGGAACCAGCATTTGAGCAGAGATTTGGGGATTTCAGCCCTGCCCTCCGGCTGCAGTCCTGAGGAGAAAGACTAAAGGTTGCATGGCCATGAGCTTAATCGGTCAAGCCTTCGTAGCACAGCCTGCATCAAAAACCCACAGGACCTGGTTGAGAGTGGTCTAGACAGCTGAGGGCATGGGGCTTCCCAAAGGGTGGCACCCCAGAGAAGACAAGGAAGTGGCACACCCCTTCCATGTGCCCTACCTTGGTGTCTTTTCCACCTGGTTGTCCATCTGTGTCCTTGGCGATACACTTTACAAAATGCATAAATGTAAATAAAACATTTCTCCAAGTTCTCTGAGCCATCCTAGCAAATGACTCAGACCTGAGGAGGGGGTTGTGGGACACCAGTCTTCACAAGCAAAAGTCCTGGGGCTTGGGATTTGCATCAGATGTGGAAGTAGCATGGTGGGACTGAGCGTTGACCTGTGGTGTCTGATGCCAACTCCAGGCAAATGGCACCAGAGGCAGGTTTTGAGGCATCTGGGTGGTATCCCTTGGAGAACCGCTTGGGATGTGGGGAAATCCGCACACTCACAACCCAGCTCATTGGTCTTAGAAGCGTCATCCTCCTGGGGTGCGAAAGTGTTAAGGAAAAAAAATGCTGTGATGTTTTTCTTCCCAAACCTTTATGCTCACAGCGTATCTCTCAGTATAATATAGTGAAGGAGCAAGGAACCCTGCACTGTTGGGGGACCTAAACACACTCGACCTGATATGGTTGTTGTGAAGGTTTTAAAATTTATTAGTTATTACATGTGAGAAAGCTGTCAAATATTAGTTATTATCATGGTTTTGAGCATCTGTTTTGTGGCTTCCAGAAAGTTTGAGAAGTAGTCCTGATTTGGAAGCTAACCTGATAACCATTACTCTTAACAGCTTTATCTGCTGGTTCAAGGGTGAATTTACAGTGGTCTGTGGGACAAACCACCTTTTTCTGTAAAGCCAACAATGGTTTTTACATTTTAAATTAAGTATATTTGTCTGGACCATAGCCTCAGTTTTGCCACTTGATCTTCAGAACCTAAAACTGAACACTGTCTGGCCCTTTCAGAAAAAATTTGCCAACAGCTGCCCTAGAAGCTTCTATAGCCAGCAGCTTTCCAAGCACCTTTTTCATTAGAAAATCTAAATTCTCTGGGTTTGGTCATTTGTTAGCCTGTGTGTACCACGTGTTGGCAGGTAGTGAAAATGTTGTATACCGTGGCATACGCTTATGAAGAAAACGCACCATGTTTCTGTAACATCTATTTAATTTTGGAGCAGGATTAAGGTGATGCCCACCATGAATGAACCAGGCTTGGTTGTAAGCCAAGTGGGCAATTTGCCAGCAGAGCACTGGAGTCACTGATGTCGGTGTTACTGCCCCTCATTGCATTGGCTGCCTGGTGCTTCCTGGTTGAGTCCCCCGTGTGTTTTCAGTCCCAGCATTCTGTTACACCTGCCAGGACAGAAGATATTGGTGCCCTTGGCCTCTCACCTTTGTTCACACTTGCAATTCTGTTATTTTCTCAGTATTTGGTTAGAGTGAATCAGCTGCGTTCTCTCACCCACCCTTAGTAACGTCTTGTGGCTGTGAAAATTGTTTCTCTCCTTATCCACCCCAGCAACAGTTGTTTGGTACTGTCCGACACATGCATTCTTATGAGTCATACCTGCCTTGCAAATCAGGGGCACTCCTGACATTAATTAAGTAAATTAATAAAATATTTTAAGTGTATGAAAAATGTCCTCAGCATATTTGTAACAGCTTTATTGAGACTGTGAGTTCACATACCACATAACTTACTCGAAGTGTACAGTTCTTTGATTTTTAATACATTCAGAGTTGTGCAGCCATCATCACCATCACTTTTAGAACATTTTAGTATCCCCAAAATGTTTTGTCCCCATTAGCAGCCACTCCCCAGCACCCCCATCTGTCCAGCCCTAGGCAACACTAATTTGCTCTCTTCTCAGGCCGTTTTGTATAAATGGCAGCACACATTAGCTGGTACGCCTGACTTCTTTCAGTTAGCATCATGTTTTCGAGGCTTGTACATATTGCAACAATCATGATTTTCCCTCAGCACGTTTTAGAGAGCAAGAGCCACCTAACAGGGCTTTCTGCTGCCAGGTGCCTCTCCACTGAGCAGTTTCTGACTCTGCCTCTTTGGCCAACTTTCAGAGGACTCTTCCTGGTGCAGCTTGCCCTGGCCACCGTTACCACTTCCACTGGCATCTGTTCTACAAAAGAAACTCACTACTGTCCACCATGTGCCAAGCTGGGCTCTGGGCAGTGTGGAAGAGCAGGCAGTGTGATCCTTCCTGTCCCCGAGCTGAGGGGAGGGAGACAGGGAGATAGGCAGACACATACCACGAGACCACTTTTGTTTTTTTCACTTTGCTCTTTCACTTTTTGTTGCAGTCTGATTTGAAAACCATCTGATCAAATTAGTGTACTTCTTTGTCAACAAAGCAGCCTAATCAGGCAGAACTAGTTCCTTTATGACTTTCCTCTTTCATGGGTAAGTAAGTGTGTAGTATGAGATGTGGAAGAAGTTACTAGTGCTGAGTTGATAAAAATCTGCAATTAAATGAAATTCAGGTGCAAGCACTGTTTTTAAGTGAAGTTGAAGCTGAGCTGTTTATCTCAATCTGTACCTCCTTGCAGAAACTACTGCTATTTCTGGTGCTTTTTTAGTTGTTCATACTGACCTTTTTGACAAAATTCAGCACAGAAAGATAGAATCGATCAAAATTCTGATCCTTTTCCAAGACTGACTCAAAAGTGACCTCAAGAAAATTATTTCTATTTTCCATTCTGCTTTGGTGTCTTCATGAGAAAGAAGAGCATGATACAATCTCATGGTATTTAAGAAAATAAGTAAGTGTTGTGCTCTACATTTTAGCAATATAAAAGTTAGAAGTAACCGGGCATAGCAGCACATGCCTGTAATCCCAGCACTCTGGGAAGCTGAAGCAGGAGAATCACAAGTTCAAGGCCCATCTGGGCAACTTAGTAAAAATCTGTAGAGGAAATAAAAGAAAAGCAATCCTAATTGCTTTTCCTGATTTTTTTACCCCTGATTTTTTACCTCATTTATTAATCACTTTCCAAAACTGAGTTTTGCAATGTACTGTGAAGCAATATAATGTTAAACACAATCACTTGTGAATTTTTTTTTTCCCTGTGGTTTTCAATACTGGAAAACATTTGTCATACAGTACAGACCACAAGAGTATCCATGCACATCTCAGGCAAAATCCTTCGGACATCTGAAGAAGCCTTAGATTTCAGGGATTTCCTGCCTCCTTCCGCTGCCTCATGTTCAGAGGCTGGAGCTGTGGGTGACAGATGTGGTTTTGCGAATACAGCCTCTGGAGGCCCAGAATTTCCAGGCCCATCGCCTGCCCAGATTGCAGCACAGATTAGCCGTACTGAGATTTGTCACAGTCGTCCTCAAGAGCCTGTTCCCCAGGAATGTGGGCAGTTTGTGGTTCAGAGCCTGACTTGGGATGGAAGAGGCAGCACAAACCACTCCAGTTGTCCAGCCTGGTCCAGGTGGTCACCCAAAGAGGTCATTCTGCGTGGAGACCCATGGTGGACGCGCTAACCCTGGTGGGCAGTGCAGGAGACTGAAAGGTGGAGAGATCAAGACCAGGGTCTGCCTAGGGCACCTGCTTGCAGCGGCTGCACAGGGACATGGGGTGCCCGCTGGGCCGTGAAGACCAGAACTACCAGGCTTTCAAGATGCTCTGGTACCCCGATGAGGAAGAGGCAGCACATAACTAGTGTCAGGGCCTGGAGGCCACCATCCCATGTCACAGCAGAGGAACCCTGGACTCCGTGTGCTGTTCTGCTTTGAAGGGCAGCTGACTGGGTTCGGTAGACTCTGGGCAGAGAGCCAGAGCAGGAGGGCCCCGGATTGGGGAAGCAGCAGGTCTTACAGACGTGAATCGGCAGCTGGACCTGCACGGGCCGGTGGAGTAGGACAGTCCTGGGGTGGGCACTGTGGGTGACAGCACAGGCATAACCTGCAGCGAGTGGAAGGAATGTGCTGGGGCGGTTGAGAGAACTCAGGATGGGGCCAGTGTGGGCAGACGATTGCAACAGGACAGCGTGTCTTAGACGTGGTCCCGGGAGATTCCCAGTGGAGGCATTGGTGTTCCGAGAGGCTCAGGACGCAGATTCACCCACAGCAGTGTGCAGAGCGGGCAGGGAGACGTGAGCCGCAGTCACGTCACCCAAGGTTCCATGGCCGAGTCTCTCAGTGGGCTGACAAGGACCTGAAGTGGCAAAGAACGGGCCACTTCAAAGAGAAACTCGGTAGCTTAGTGGATGTGCCGTGTGGAGGAGAGAGCCCAGTCCAAAGGAGCCACTCGGGCAGTGCAGGTGGCTTTGGACTGGAGACCCACACAGCGCTGACCACAAGACGGCGGGGGAAATGGGTGCGCTGTCAGAGAAGAGGCCTAAGGGAGAGGGAACCCTGAGTAATCCTCAGTCTCATCCTTAATGATGGATCTCGCCTCTTCTGTCAAAACACTTATGGCAACAAGTACCAGAACTGATTTTTCTTTTGTACCAGGAATCAAACTTACAACTTTATGCTTGCCAGGCAGGTGCTGTGCTGCTGAGCTAAACCCCTGGCCCAGAACTGATTTTAATTTTGAGTTGTATTTAAAAATTTTTCGTGTAGGACTAAAGTTAAAAAAGAAAAACATTATCAAAGTTGGGCAGATGAAGGAATTAAAGGAAGGGGAACAAACAGTAGGAGGCAAAAATCAGTAAGGCTCACGCCAAGAGATACATTTTCATCCTTATTTCTCCAAGGGACTTTGAGATGCCCCTAGTCCCCTCACACTGCTCCGCCCTGTCACCACCCCCTTCAACAAAGAGACCACACATTCCCGTCTCCCAGAACCACACCGAAGAATGAGGAGGAGCGACGGGGGAGAAGAAGGTCAGGATGTCTCTGATCCCAGCTGTCCCTGGAAAGGAGTCCGTCAGCCTCTGAAAAACAAATGACAGGCTGAAGCACGTGCCACATGGCTCAGCTTTCAGTGTGCCCAACATCACACGCCGTCGTCATGGCCATCCCCCACGGGAGGAGCTCAAAGGCCAGGGAGCCACAGACTGCCCAGGACCTCTGGCCAAGGTGAAGGACTGAATCTGAGCCCTGCCACTTTCTCCAGAATTCTCCCTCACATCTGTGGCTCCCCAGAAAGGAATTTTCCAGGTCCTCTACTTATTGAATCACAGGGAAAAATCTTATGTTTCGGGTTTGCAGCCAGTTCGAAACTAATTGAACCTTTTGTCAAGATGGGACCCATGTTTCGGGAGAGACAGCCACGGGCTTCTCAAGAGAAATGTCATCAGTCAGAATACACAAGACCAAGGACATGTCTGCCAGCTGGAACACCCCTGAAAGTACCTCGAGGGCTGGGGCCTCCTGGTAGACCAGATGTCGCTACACTCCTGTGCTCACAGCCCCCCCAGCTCAGCACATAGCCCTGACCCTGCCGACCCAAGGATGGAAGGGACCAGCACGGCCCGTGACCTCCAAAACTCTGGCCACCTAGAGTGAAAAAGAGGAAGGAGAGGCATGGCCGAGGACAGCAGTGTCATCGGAAACTCCCGTCTCCAGAGCCGAAGGCTGTGATCCCTGACAGAAGGACGCATCATCTCTCTCGTCCTTGCGCGGTGGGAGCTGCCTTCTCTTTTGCTGAAAACAGTGGTATGGTTTGAGTGCTCTGAACCCCCACACTGGCCAGCAGGATGAATGAACCCCACAAGCAAGTGAAACTGACAGCTGACAGATGAGCCCCAGTGTTCTTGTCACGCAGGCCTTGAGTCTCGCTCGCACCTCATTTCCTCAGACACCTGCGAAGCCTGGCTGAGCCGCACGGAAGGAGCAGCTTTTCACAGCGCACATGTCGGGAGTGCCTTCCGCCCAGCCTGGCCGACTCCGTCCTCTGAGTTTTTCTCCTAAGGTTCATATTTTTACAGCATTACTGATCAGGTTTTTCAAATAAGGGAGAGGGTTTATTCTGCGTCTGATATTTTACCTCCTGTCTTATCCAGCTCATGAATGCGTTGCTAGTTCGTGTTCGTGGCTGTAGTAGTAGGTTTTGGTTTTTTGATTTTTTTTTTTTCCAGTTTCGCCAGGACGCTCTTGCTCACAGCAGCCTAGGTAGCTTTTCTTTCCTCTGTACTCGTAGCTCTTCCTCCTCATTCTAATGAAGAACCTCCCACCTCGTCCTACAGGCCTCCTATTCAGTTTCTAATGTACGTTTGTTTTGTCAGCTCAGCTAAGTTGTTTCTGTTTTAGGAAATTAGTCACTTCTGTGGGTCGAAGCCCTGTTCACCTGGCCCTGGGACAGCTCACTGCACATGGAAGATAAATGAATGAAACTAAGCATATTCACACTCACCCCGCCAGCTGCAGCGCCCACCAAGTGCTGGACACATTCAGGAAATGACAGATGCCTTTTTACATCTGTGAGGCCCTCTGTGGCCTCACTGTCACCACCAGATTCTCCCACATGGGTTCTTTGTCACAGCTAGTCTTGTATGAGAGGGAGAGGGTGCCCAAGTCCTTGATGAATGCTTTATGTCCAGACTTGTGCTTTATGAGCCTCCTTGCTTTGGCCCTGCCACCCCTCCCCTCCCACCTGCACTGGGAAGGCCCAAAGGTCAGCAGTGGAAGCCAGAAAGTCTGCACCAGCAGGAGGAAGGATCCGTGCCAGTAGGCTGAAGGTTCTGCACTGGAGCCAGGAAGCAACACTCAAAGTAAGGACCAGGGCTCCCAGGAAAAGTACCACAGCCATCCTCAGTGACAACAAGGTCCTGAGCTTCTGATGATGCGAACAGCCAATTTCACGTCAGAAAAGAAGCTCAACAAGCTCCTCCAGGAGAACCAGCAACAACAGGAGAACCAACACCACCACCTCTTCCTCTCCAGTTCTCCTTTTTATGTTGTTGACAACAATCCTCAGGTTGAGCATCCAGCACTGCGTTGATTCATTTCAGTTGGGTGTTACACATTGACCACCAGCTGTCAACTCACCACACCTACCATGTCAGGCTCCATATTTCAGCTAACTATCAGGTCTTGGTTAAGAGAGCCCCATAGAACGTAACTGCAGTATGTGGGATCTACCATGTATTTGTCCATTCATTTCCCCATTTGGCACCTGTTTGCTGAGTTCTTGCGTATGCTCGGGGACACTCTGGGCTGGATGGATAGTGTCCACCCTCGTGGAGCTGATAGCCTGTGTCAGCCTGCAGTAAGAGGATGTGCTGAGTGCTGTCCCCAGAAAACTACAGTGACTTATGAGAACATGCAACACCCTGTGGGGTGGCGGGGAGTGGGTCCTGATGGAGACATTTCAGCTGTGTCCACAACACAGGGCCCGTTGAGCAGTCAAAGGAGGGTCTCTGTAATCGTCTGAAAAGGCTCTGTGTGAGCCCCATTTTTTTTTCTGTCTATACATGGCAGGATTTTCTTTATATACTTTAAAAACCAATGCAGCAGAATTGCATGCAGAAGCAGATGTGAAATTCCAGCTATAATATCTTATATTCATTGTGACAATAAAGAGATTTGCAAACATAGAAAACAATGCCACTCTTTTCATTAGTTTTTTTTTTTTTTCTAGTATGGAAAACATGGTTCTTTTTCATTAAAAAAAATCTTAGCAAGGAAGAGGTAGATGATTGCTAGGTAGGCAGTGACTATATTTGAATTAATAAGAAGGCAGTGGGGAGCTATTGAAGGATTTTTAAGTAGAGGAGGGACACACTTGCTTTTCAGGAAGTTACTCTGGAACCACTGGTTCTTGATGATCCCTGAAAGGTATGGGAGGCAGGGAGACGAGTGGACTCAGGAGATATGTACAAGTCAGAATGGACAAAGCCTGCTAATCTGGCTCATGCAGTGGGTGGATATCGATGTCACTCCCCTGGACTGGGGACTCAGGAGGAGACAGATGGTTGAAGATGACTTGAGCTTAGCCCTTGTTCCATTTACACTGTAGTTGGTTCTGTGGCACTGAAGCATGACATCTGGGTTTAGTTTCCACCACATACACAGTGAGCAAAGCTCTAAGGACACACAAGAAGAGAGCAGTGCCCCTGAAGCAGAGCCTCGGGACACCAGTGTTTGAAGGACGCAAGTAGAAGAAAGGACTCGGGGGTTGCTAAGAAAGACCAAGAGTGTGCGACCTCACTGAAGCCTAGGGAAGAGGGTGTCGGGGGAGCCGAGCGGGTCCCGGTGCTGTCACAGGTCACCCCGGACGGAGCTGGGGAGCTTCTGCTGGCCTAACAAAGGGCTTCATTGGTTAGGATACCAGACTGTGAGCTCCTAGGCAGGAAAAGCATTGGCATAATTTTCTTCGTAGCTGATGGTATTCAGAGTATATGAATGGAAACTTGGTAACTCTCGTGAGTTTACTTCAGCTACAACAGTCTCCTCTGCCTTTGACCTCTCTCCATGGGAGGTCAGCCTCACGTAAGACACTTCCATTAAATCAGAACTTTCCCTTACTGTCCGGCGCAGAGCTTCCCTGCCACTATGTCCTGGTCATAGACGGCCCTGGGGCAGCTGCGAAGTCCCCGGAGCTGCCAGCCTGTTTGGAAGCAGCTTTGGCTGTCCCTGAGTGTCAAACATGTGCCATGAGGTGAAACTTGCAGGAAAGCCTTACTGTGTAGCAGAGTTAGTCAGTCCTCGCACAGTTTCGCCCAGCCCCCTATGTGGCCAGGCAATGGCACGGGACAGTCATGTCAGTCTCCTCCCTGGGAATCTTCCCGGAGCAGTGGTCAGCAGGTGGCCACAGATAGCGGTGCAGGTGGCCCTGCCTCTGTATTCTACATGTCAACACCTGGCAGGCTAATACAGGCTTTCTGAGCGCCAAAGACTGAGAATAAGGGTCCATTTCCCCCGAAGTGGCCAGCAGTTTTAAAAGTAAGCTGAGGCTGCACTAGGAAATAATGGATATTTTCTAAGCCATCACTGTAGCTGTGTTCACCGTTGCACACTCACAGAGCACCTGCTCAACTGAGGAATCAGCTGGGGCTGCACTGAGTCAGGGTGTGCTGGCCAGCTGGGAATGTGTACGGATCTTCCATCCATTGTAGCCCTCCAGGGACCTGCAATCTGGCTGGGAAGATGAGAAATGACACTAAAGCATCAGGCCAGTATGAGGGATGAGAAAGATAGTGAGTCTTCAACAAGCTTTGAGCCATTTTCAGGCTATTTGAAATGCTTTATATCCACTAACTCATTTAATTCCCATCATATCCCAAGAAGGTGGATGCAGTTATTGTTCCCATTTTACAGGTGAAACACTGGGGATCAGAGAAGTTAAAAAAAGCTTCAGGTTTTATAGTAAGAGGCAGTGCTGGAATTGGAACTCAGGTGTTCTGGCTCTAGAGAGTGCTCTTCCTCTGCTTCCTCTAACTTTCTGCCCCTACGTTATCTACTCCTTGGCATTGCCTTCTTCCTTACAGTAACAATAAATCCACTTAATCCCTTCTTTCAGGCCCTTGACAAGAATACTTGGCTTTCCTTGATTGCTGAAATCATTCCCTTCCTTTAAAATTCAGCTCCAAGCTGGCTGTGGTGGCACACACCTGTAATCCCAGCTCTCGGAAGGCTGAGACGGGAGGGTCACTGCAAGTTCAAGGCCAGCCTGAATAGCATAGTGATACCCTGTCTCCCTACCCCACAAAAAATTCAACTCCATCTCCCCTCTGGAGTTGACCCCCGTACTGTGGCTGCAGGTGGTCAAGGCCACTCAGAACCTTTCTAGTCCTTGGAATGTGTGCCTCACAGTTCCTTCTCGACCATGTGCTGTCCTTTGTCGTTTGGTCTTTTGCATTTCTCAATATCTAGCCAGCTTTCAGGAGGTTGTGATTGAGGAAGAGATCATGTGCCCTCCCTTGGAACACAAGTGCCCAGGAAAGCCACGGCGAGCCTCCCCACTCCACCTGTGCGTAGTGATTTTGGCTGTTTGCGCCATGTGGCTCTGCTTGATAGGATGCTAAAAACTTCCACTGCTTCTCAGTTGGAAAATTCATCGCTTATTTTCACAAAACCTTTGTTTCATCTGAAAATCTCCTTAGCAACTAATAACAAATATTTTACAGGCCGTCTGTTCAAAATGCAAGCTATTTCCTTCCTCCTTTAAAAAAAAATGTGTGGTTACTGCTTTTGAAGAAGACAAGGTGAAGGAAATGTTTCCTGTTTATAAAGGCTCGTATTTAACCTACGTGAGGAGAGATGGCTGTCAAAACACCCTAGAACACAGAGCTCCTGTAATCCTCTGCTTTTTAAGTACATTTTTACTATCGCAGGAGGACAGGGATGGGGTTGGGTTTGGTTTATTTATTCTTTCATTCTCATTTAATAAGTGATACAGATGCATCTAACGGCCTTTTCCCCTTCCCACTGCCCTATAGCTGGTGCGTTGTGAGTGATACCCGTGAGTTTTTGTGTCTTTTATGTGTGTATGCATCAGGACTCACAGAGGTTTTGTCTGGACGCTTTTTTTTTTTTTTTTACAAAGTACATATTTTTTTTTTAAATTTTAAAGAGTATATAACAAAACCAGTCAAAACAAACCAGTGTAAGAGATACAGGACTTCAAAACATTATGAAATCAACAGTCATTACCATAATGCCTTTTGATGTCTTCAAAATCGCTGCAGATAACTTCAGACATAGTAAAAATCAAACAGAACAGAACAGAATAGAAACAATAAAAGCGAAACGATGAATATGATAAAGGACTTCAAAACAAGCCAATAGTAAATCCAAAATTGCTGCCATAATATATTTTGCAATCCTTGAAATAGCTTCTCCTGCCATGGGATTTAACATAAACCAAACAAAAGAGAATAAAATCCACCCCAACACAACAATGGAAACAGTATAGGACCTCAAAACAAGACTATAGGGAATCAACAATGGCTGCAGCCCTCAGAAGGAGAGCCCCCCTAGATGACACAATGCTTAGCGGTATCCTCTGAACCTAAGATCAGACCACTGACCCTAGACCTGCAGTGTTAGTGAAACAACAGAGCACCATAGGCGTCCAATTGCATTTCACCTCGATAGCTATCATCACAGCCTGTGTTTCTCTGGATAAGCTGACCACTTGGCGGGGACGGGGACTGGTACTTCTTATTTGCCAACCCTCGCTCCAGAAGGGACTGGGGTCTGGCTGTTCCCAGTCTGGCCGCAGCCCACGCGTGGCGCTGGTTCCCACACTGGGCTTGTTTGCTGCTGCGGCCATTGTTCTCACTCTCTGGGCCCTTCTTCACTGAGGGGGCTGCCCAGGGCATTATAGGATATCAGCAGTGTCCTCTACCCCAGCGGTGGAGCTCACAGTGATAACAACCAGCCATGACACGTGGGGCCACCACTGGTCTGCCCCCTATGCCAGTATCTTCTTTCATTTCCCCTCCCCTCCCGTCCCTCACAAATATTCTTCGGACTTTGCCAAATGGAGTAGGGGATCAGCTCAAAGTCACCACTGTTACATGTCACCACTATAAATTTATAAGATTAAAATAGTTTCCTATTCTGAGTATTTTTAAATGTCTGTAGATATTTTCTATATCCTGCAGCTTTCTTTGTTGAATATTGTATTTTTAGTAGATCTAATTCTTGTATGCTATCTGCTTATATTATAGTCTTTCGTATATTAGAAGCACTTATTGATTTATTTCTCTACTGAGAAACAGTTGATTTTTAAAAATTGTCTTACTGTTAGAATCAGTGTGTCACAGAACGTTCTCATAAATGGCCTCTTCACACCCACAGCTACCTGGAGACGAGGCTGCTGGGTTACAGAATGGAAAAGCCTCACTAGATTTGACAGCGTTGCTCTCCAGTTCATACTCTCATCAGCCATTCACAGAGCTCGCATTTCCTTCACATTATTCCCACAAGCCAGGTTGTTAGGCTTTTTGATTTTGTCTCATGAGCTAACCTAGCATTTTCATTTGTGTTTCCCCGGTACTGGTGAGGCTGAAGGTCTTTGCAGATGTGCTTTGACTTAGGGTTTCTCTTCCGTGAATTCTCTGTTCACATTCATTACCTCTGTGCTTCTCATTAGCATTCTGTGTGTGCTGTGAACACTGTTCTTGTCAGTTACATGCTCATAACTAACTTTTTTTCTTAAGCTGTAGTGTCTTCTGTATTTTTTTAAAAGTCAACAGTTGAACTTTTTAACAAAAGTTCTTGCTGATAATGTAGTTATTTCTAGCCATTGTTTTCCTTGTAGGTTAGGCTTTATATTTTTGTTTTAGAAATTCTGTCTTTCCCAAAGGCTTAAAAATCCTAGACGTTTTAACAGTTTAGGTTTCCATATTGAAATCTTTAATCTTATTTTTGTGCATGATGTGAGGAAAAGGTCTAATTTTGCCTTTCTCCGTGCCTATAGCCAGTCATCCCAGTCCCGTTAAAGGTCACTCCTTTGCTGCTCACTTCAGTGCCTTCTCCGTCACATACCATGCATGCCACCTTTCCTTCTGATTTCTAGATCTGCTGTTTCTTTAGACGGGGTTCCTGTCTTATGTTAATAGCACACATCTGCAGTATAATTGTAAGTCCTAATAACTAGTAGAGAATCCTCCTTTATTATGTCTTCAAAATACTCATGCCTTTCCTCCATCCCACTGTGCTCGGGATGGAACTCTGGACCTCATGCATGCTGGGCACCCATTCTACCACTGAGCTATATCCATAACCCGTATACCTAATTTTAAATTGTAACTTCTTATAATCTAGCTCCATCAAAATACACATACACACACACACACACATTCACATTTTAATTTGAAGATATATAGTAATTAGTATAATTTCATATCCAAATGATGGGTGTATTGGGTATGCTGTGTCCCCCCAAGTCCTCATATACTTTTGATGGGGCTAAGTCTGGTGCTTGCTTGTGTTCGGTTTGTTGTCTAGTGCCTGGATTGGCAATGTGAGTGATACACCCGCCCAGGGGTGGAGCCGACATACAGTTTAAATGAGGTGGGTCTTCATGCGCTTCTGCTCGCTCGCTCGCCAGTGCGATGTTGTGAGTTCAATCCCTGGTACCAAAAAAAAAAAAAAAAAGACGAAATCTTAGTGTAGTTTTGATTTTCATTTCTCTAATGGCCAAATAAGCTGAGCATTTCTTCATGTCTTTACTGACCATTGTACTTCTTTTGAGACATATCTATTTCAATTGCCCATTTTTTGATTGGGTCTTTTGTTTTGGTGGACCTAATTTTTAAAATTCTGTATATAGGGATGGGTATATAGCTCAGCAGCACAGGTGCCTGCCTGACAAGCACAAGGTTGTGAGTTCAATCCCTGGTACAAAAAAACCAAACTGTATATATCCTAAATATTAGTCCTCTATCAGAGGAGTAACTGGCCAAAAAAAGAAAAAAAAAATTCCCCATTCTGTAGGAATTTGAGTAACTTCCCTTGAATGCAGAACAATTGCTACACCTTTGATTATATCAAGACTTACTTTTATATACTGATATGTACAGAACTGACTATGATATTTTCTTCTGTCTTCGATTGGCTCTAAGAATTACAAATAAGGCTAGCGGGGTACTGGTATGTAATCTCTAAAGCCATCAGACAGTCTGTTTCCTCGCATAGTGCTCTCTGTAAATATATGAGCACAGCGGGATGATAGAGCCAGTCGCTCCAGGAATGTCAACTGGGTATGAGCCTCGAGATGAAGAGGCTATGAGTCCCAGGACACAAAAGTTTACATAGCAGAAACTGAAGCAACAGCCTCCAAAAACAATTCAGTTGCTACCTTAATTGAATTATGCAGATTGATCCTTCTCCATGTCATTCTCCCTGCATTTTGTAAAGGTGCTTTTCTCCCTACCTGGCTAACCAGCTCAAGTTACTCATGTAGTTCCCGCCGCCCTCACTGTCACTCATCCTCGAGCCACCGCCTTCTTCACAAAATAATAAATTCTGGGAGAGGCCTTGGATCAGGGCCTTTCTGCACATCCTTATGGGGATTGGATTTAGGAACCCTTGTCTGCCCTTAACTTTGAATATGTCTTGGTGTCTTTATTCTCGCCATGGGTTACATTGGTGGTGGTAGATTGAAATTAACTTGCCAGCATTCCAATAACGTCTGAATGGGATTATAAATATAACTTTTTGGATTGTGAGGAAGACAAAAAAAGACATTACAATACTTGGATTACCGTATTCAATATTTGGGGTTACAGTATCATTCTGTGGGTAATCTCATTTATATCTATGGTATTATCAGTATCATTTGTTTTGGAATGGAGATTCTGTTCAGGAAGTCCTTGCTTATGCCTATATCTTCAAGTGTTTACTGTTTTATCTTCTGTCAGTGTATTGTTTCTGTCTTTATATCCAGGTCTTTGGTCCATTTTGAGTTGATTTTTGTACTGTGTGTGAGAGATGTAGGTTTAGATGTCTAAATATGGATGGTGCTATTTCTAGGTCTTCCATTTTTTTGGTGGCGGGGTTTGAGACAGTCTTCGAGCTGACCTTGAACTCACTATGTAGCCCAGGCTAGCCTTGAACTCATGGTTATCCTCATGCTTCAGCATCCCAAGATTGTAGGTGTGTGCCATCACATCTAGCTTCTAGGTCTTTTATTCTATTCCATTGGTCCATGTGTCTGTTTTTGTGCCAGTACCATGCTGGTTTTATTACTGTAGCTTTGTAGTATAACTTTAAACCCAGGATTGTGATGCTTCCCCTTCTTACCCTGTTGGCCAGGATTTCCTTGGTTTTCTGAGTCTCTTCTGATTCCATATAAATTTTAGGATTGTCTTTCAAGTTCTGTAACAAGCATTGTTGGTATTTTGATTGGAATTGCATCAAATCTATGTATCATTTTTGTAGTATGGCCATTTTGACACTGTTGATTCTGCCTATCCAAGAACAGGATATATCTTTCCACTTTGTGCTATCCTCGTCAATCTCTTTCTTCCAAATACTGTATTTTTTTCATTATAGAGGTCTTTCACCTCTTCAGTTAGATTGATTCTAGGGATTTAATTTTTTCTAAGTTACTGTGAATGGGATTATTTTCCTGATTTCTTTCTTGGTAGGTTCATTATTGCTATACAGGAATGTTATTTATTTTTGTGTATTGATTTCGTATCCAGCCACATGGCTAAATTTGTTTATTAGCTCTAAGAGTCTTCTCATAGAATTTTTTGGGTCTTCTATGTAAAAATTATACTGTCTGCAAATAAAGATAGTTGACTTCCTCCTTTCCTTTTTATATGACTTTATATCTATTGCTTGACTGCTCTGACCAAAGTTTCTGAGTACTACATTGGACCGTAATGGTGAAAATGGACACCTCTGTCTTGTTTCTGATTTTAGAGGAAATGCTTTCAGTTTTTCCCCATTTAGTGTGATATTGGTTGTGGGTTTGTCATAAGTGGCTTCTATCAGTTGAGATAGTGTATTATACTTCTATGCTTATTTTCATCAGTGTTTTTATCATGAATACGTGATGGATTTTGTCAAAGGCTGCAATCTAGTCTAATGATCATGTGATTTTTATCGATGTATGTAGTGTGTTGAATTTATTGATTTGCATATGTTGGACCATTCTCACATCCCTGAGATGTAGCCACCTTAGTCACGATGTATGATCTTTTTAATGATTTGTTGCGTTCTATTTGTAAGTACTTTGTTGAGGATGTTTGCATAGTAATGAGGATGTTTCATCTGACGGACTTCTCCTCAAGCGGCCTTCTCATAGTTGGGTGTTTGTCACTCTCCTACCCGAGTCCCTGTGGACTGTGGTGAGCACCTTTGGACCATCTCGTGAGCATTGCTGGCTCTAGCTGGCCATCATGCTCTCTCATTGTTTTGTATGTGGTTTTTTGTTTTGTTTTTTGTTTTTGTCTTTGAGGCAGTGTCTTGACAAAGTTGCCCGGGCTGAGCTTGAATTTACAATCCTCCTGTCTCAGCCTCCCAGAGTGCTAGAATTACACAGATGCACCATTACACTCAGCTGAGATGATTATTTTTTAAACATTGTTGGATCGAGTTTGCTAATATTTTATTTAGGATTGTTGTACTGTCCTATAAGTGAAAGACTAATTATGATTTTTCTTCTCAAGATGGCCTTGTGTGGTTTTAGGAGCAATGTTAGGTTGTATCAGCCTCCAAAAAGTAGAGTGCTGTCCCTTTCCTGTTCTGCAGACAGCTTGGCAAAGATAGTCAGTGCTAAAGATTTTGGTAGACTTTTCAGGAGTAGGGTTTTGAATACGCTTTCAGCTACATTAACGTGTAACATTCATACAGAAAAGTACAACTCACATAACAGTAGTTGTGCAAATGTATTCTGTTTTATTTGTTCAACACTGATTTTGAAAGATTGAGCCATATCATACCTTGTTTCTTGCAATGAAAGTGGTTCGTCCTAGCACCTGCACACTGTTATGCTTTATGAATATAACTTAATGCATCCATTCTATATTTGATGGGCCTTTGAGCAATTGTAATCTTGAGTATTGCAGATAGTACTTCTGAGATCTTAGGCTGCATCTTTTGGTGAGCAGGAGTTTTGCATTTCTGTTGCCCAGGAATAGAAGTCATACACATGTATTTGTTTAGCTTTAGCGAATGCTTCTAACAAGTTTCCAAAATGATTACCAGTTTCTGTGTCTTCCTAAGTTTTAATAAGTTATATTTTTCTAGAGAATTATCTATTTCATCAAAGCTATTGGTATAAATGAAATGTTCCTATGATTCTTTTTCTAATCTGCCATTATACTCCCTGTATTAGATAGGTCTAGTATTGTTTACATGTGCTTTTATCTTTCCATCAAATTCACAAGGCTTATCTATTTTACTTGATAGATATTTATTATTTATTTATTGGTACCAGGGATCAAACTCTTGACCTTGTGCTTGCCAAGCAGGTGCTTGTGCCACTGAGTTAAACCCCCAGCCCTTTACTTGATATTTAAAATAAGCAACATTGCTGGGCATGGTGGTGCACACCTGTAATCCAGCACTCAGGAGGCTGAGGTAGGAGGAATGTTGTGAGTTCAAGGCCAACTTGGGCTACAACATGAGCGCAAGGCCAGCCTGAGCTACATATTGTGACCCTGCCTCAAAAAACTAGGGGGCTAGGAGTTTGGCTCAGTGACTTAAGTGTCTGTCTGGCAGGCACAAAGTTGTGAGTTCGAGCCTCGGTGCACCAAAAAAAAAAAGCAACATTTGCACTCCACCTTTCTACTGTTTCTCTCTCTTTCTCTCTTTTTTCCTTCCTTCTCTCTCTCTCTGTAAACATACAAACTAGGGCCTCAAACTGAGTTACATCTCCAGTTCTTTGGATTTTTTTAAATTCATTTTCACATACATTCTAACCTGACTCTCACAACAACCCTGTGAGGTAGCAGCACAGGTGTTTGTCTCATTTAACAGATGAAGAAAGTGAATCTTGACTGTTAACCGATGTGCCCCAAGTTCTACAGTTAGTAAATATGGTAGTTTTTACTAGTATCAGTCTTTGGCCTAAAAATTTAGCACCCAACCCGGCTTGTACTCGCCCTACCTACTTCACAAAGATAGTGCAGATAAAATGAATGCAAGGCTAGAAAAATACTTTGAGGAAAAAAACACTGTCTAATTTCACCCATAAGCTAGAATTGTCCCTGATACACGCCTGGCTTCCCTTCTCATCCCCGCTTGCGTGTGAACCCAGAATGCTGCATTAGCTGTCTCTGCTAACTGAGCAGCTATGTAAGGCAAGCAGCAGTGTGGTCCTGTTTAAGGTTATATAAATCGCAATCAGGGTAACTGCCTTTGTAAGCAAACTGAACTATACGAAGGGCAATGAGCAGCTAGGACCCAGTAAAACACATCACAAAGCAAGGCAACACTATGAGATAGGGCACGACTGCACAGAAAGAGAGTGAGCACTGGCACACACATGCTGATCACACACACGCACCACATGGTGGCAAAGAAGAGTGTTTGTTCCACATTCTATAAACGAGCGAAGGATCATGGGAAGCCATGCACAATCACCGTATGTCGTACCCATCTCTCCAGTTGCCTACAGGGAACATCAACACCGTCCTCTTCATTGTGAAGAATGACTGTCCCTGTGCTCACACCCAGAACTAAACCAAGGGACAGCTCCCTGTTCAACTTTTTTAGGTAAAAACAACCAGTACTGCTATGCCTAATCAAGTCTTTCAGGGTAATGACTTAGATGGTTTCCTTCAGGATTTACTTTGGATTCTTCTGCTTTACGACCCCCAAAAAAGTTATATTAAGTCTTTATTGATGATTCTGAGTATATATGTTTATAACATTTAAAATGCGATAGGTGAATTTAATATATTAATAATATATTACAAGCTTCATAGCACCTATTCAGAAACAATTATATACTATACGTTTTTCAGTATCTTTTCAACTGAGAAGTAGTCTGTTCAGCACTCTTCTACTGAGCCATCTTTGCTTTCAGTTTTTTATTTTCATCTGCAGTGGCTTCATATTTCTCTTTCATTTCTGCCAATTCTAGGTGAAGCAGCTCAGTTTCTGGATTCTCTGGGGTAGCAGCTCCTAAGTGCTTTTAAAAATCCAGAGCACTGTTAGGTTTCTCTGGTTCCTCATTCAGGCCACCAACACCTTGGTCAGTGTGTGTGAGTGCTGGCAGCTCTGCAGTAGGCCATGGGGACAGGGCCCGGCCCTTTTGATTTTGAGAACGGTTCTCACCAAGTTGCCCAGGCTGGCCTCACACCTTCTGTCATCCATCAGCCGCCCAAACAGCTGTCTTGCAGCCTGTGCCACCACACCCAGCTTCTTTCTTGTTTCTTTAGGTGGTTACTTCCTCAGACTTCTTAAATTAGGTGTAATTAACTCTAATTGTCAGTTGTCTTCTGTACTGTGTTTAAGCTTGGTACTTCACATTAACTGCTTAATTACATTCCACAAACTGAAAGGTGATAGACTCTTTTATTCACTTTTAGATATACTGTATTTAAGTCCCATTGTGACTGTTTTGCTTTGATTTCCATATATGTGAATTTTGTTTCAGTTATTTTGATACTGATTTCTAATTTAATTTCATTGTGGTCAGAGAATATGGTCTGTATAATGTTTGTGTTTTGGTATTTGTGGATATCTTATATAGGACCTAGTACACAGTCACTTTTACAAATGTTTTGCATATAATGGACATATAGTCTCTAGGCTCATATATGTAGTTGACAAGTGTTACAGTATTTACATTTTAAATGATTTTTGTCTGCCTCATCAATGAGTTACATGCTAGAATTAAATACATGAATATTTCCATTTCTCTTGTAATTTTGTCAATTTTTGCTATTTTGATGTTATGATGATATATATAAATGTAGTGTTGACACAGTATACAGAGTTTATGCCTAATCTTGTCTTTCTTGTCTTTGAGGTGTATTTATTTGCATAAATATAGCAATAACAGCTTTCTTTGATTAGTGGTTCTGTAAAAAAATTTTTTCCATTTCTTTGTGTTAACTTATTTTATCTCTTGATTTTAGGGTTGCCCAGAGTGGAAAAGCCTAAAGAGTAGTTTCAGTTTCCTAGAGTTCTTTAATTTTTTCTTAAATCCATCTGAGTTTTTTCCATAATGTCCTTTTCTTATGTCCACCTTGAATCTTAGCTTTAAAAGTTCTAACTTTATAATCATTTTTGCAGTTGTTCTGTTGGTAAATAAGTCCTCAGGGGAGTTGTTGGACACACTGGCTCTTGCTGATGAGGGAGTTTTCCTTGTGGATTCTGTCATTTTGGATTCTAGATCATTTTCTCTGGACCTTTACCCATAACCCCAGTGCAACCCTGGAGCAGGAGAGGCTCTCTCCAGAGTAATTGTGCAGTGGCCTCTGCTTGGCTCCTTAGATCCATCCCTCTCCATTCCAGGACCAATCTGTAACTTTCTGGTGGGTTTTGAGACCTGTGAGTGATGACAGTGTAACTCAAACCTCAAATTTGCCTCTGGCTGTAAGTTCCCAAGCAGGATCAAGACTCCCATCCTTCCCGAAGAGGATAGGCTTTGGGGATTCATTTCTGCTTGTCCTGTCTTTCAGTTGAAGGCTGTGTGTTCAGGCAGGTAACTGAGTGCAGGGTCATTACTTCCTCCAAGCCCAAGTGGTTCTGGGTGAGCAGGGCCCAGATTCAGCTCTACGCCCCGGCCTTGTCAGCTCATTTGAATGCACTGTGGTTCTCAGTATTCCCTTCTTCCTGGTACCTCGGGACTTCCATGTCTTATTTTTGTGTTTAACTGTGCATGCAAAATATTCTTAAATATTTTATCTAGCAATTTTAGGCCTGTATAGTTAGAAGATTTTCAGGTTATCTTAGTCTATAATTTTGCCGGAACCAATTCAAAGACTAGAACACAGCCAAAAGCCATGGATATATTCAAACATAATATGATACATTTTTTCTTCACATGGTCACTTTGTTCATTGATGACAAGGGCTAAGCAGGATATGGCACCACCATCAGTCCGAGGTGTCCCTGGGCCACTCTCAAGAGGACAGTGACTTTATGTTTCTTTCCTCCTTAATTCTTTTATCAGTTCATGTTTGCAGTACGTAGTGATTGAGTTCGTCCTGCAGAGCTGTTCACAGAATGTCCCTCACGAGGCTGTTGCCGAGCCCGGGTTTTATCGTAGCCTACAGTCTCCTTCCACCAAGCACACTCACATTAAAGAAGCAGAAGAGGGCAGAGAAAGGAGCATCTTTCTGGTTGCCTGTGAAGCAGCCTCCTTTCCCTGTCCTCTTCCTCGACACCCCTCATAAGGCCCTGAGCTCCGAGAGCTGACCATTGTTGGACGAGGTCAGTGGGACACAAGGGGCGGAGATGAGGAACACCCATTGTGTCTCTCACTGGCTTCTGCGCCCAGTTGTACAACCAACTTTCCCGTTGTCAGTTACCATCTTTCCCCTGTGCACCCGCTGCTGGCTGCCAGTTTTATCTTAACTGAGGAGGACTTGAACCGCTGGCCTAGAGCAGAGCAGTCTCCGGAGATGTGACCGCTTTGTAAGAAAACTCCCCAAGGCAGTAGGACAGCTCGTCTCCTTCTTTGATAACTGTTGTTGTTATCCTTGTAGGGAGGAATGATCAACTGGAATCGTCTTTTCCCTCCTCTGCGCCAGCGACGAAATATCAACTACCAGGAAGGCCGGCAGTCAGAGCAGCCAGCCTCCCCGCCCCTGGAGGTTTCTGAGGAGCAGGTAAGACCAGTGGCGCGCGTGGCGGCCCAAACCCATGCCTCAGACTTAAGGTATTTCTGGCCTCTGAGAAATCCAAGCTTGATTTTTAAAACATAAAGCATATCAACACAAAGACTTTGACAGCAGTTGTCACCAGTGGTAGTGACCTTAGACTTTTATTAGCTACTGTGACTCTTGCTGTGGGGTTGAGAAAAGCATGATTTGAAGCAGGAAATGCATGGTGTTGGCTTATTTTAAAGTCTGTTATACTTTATGTAGACAAGACACTAGAGAAGTTGGTTCCTGACAGAGGATGGAGAGGAGTAGAAGGATGGGGAGAGAGTGCTGCCTTTGGCATGTAGTCTTGATCTTTATGATTTTAAAAAGTCATGTCTAGGGCCGGGGATTTAGTGGAATAAGTGCCAGTCTGGCAAGCGCAAGGTTGTGAGTTCGATCCCTGGTACCGAAAAAAAAAAATTGTGTCAGTGTTTTACATAGTGGACTGTGCAAGCTGTTTTGTTTTGTTTTGTTTTGTTTTGTTGCAGCCATCATTGTAAAAGTCAATTCAGTGAAGAGTTATATGAATTATATCAGTATCTGAGGATTAGCTTATTTATATACTCTCAAAATACCTGTCCATCGACAAGATACTTACTAATTACAAAAGGAAAATAGTACTGTGTAGTGAGAAATTGGACACCACCTTACCCAGGGCTTTTTAGAGATGGTTCAGAAGCGGTCTGAGCGCATGCGTGTGTGGGTGTGTGTGTGTGCAGAGAAACAGAAAGCAGCTTGGCAAAATAAAAATTGTTGAATCCTGATGAAGAGTAAGCAGAGGTGCTTTATATTCTGGAAAATCATTTCAGATTAAAATTAAACTTTACAGTCTATAATAGCATGTACAGAACACCGCAGAGATAACACTTTCAGGTTTCTGTCTGCCTGTGTTTTCTTCCGAGCAAACAAAACAAATGGAGGCCAGCATTTCACAGCTGGCCACACCAGCCAGGCCACCGCCTCCCCATCCCTTCCCAGAATAAACAAAAGCCAGTGTGGTGCAGAGGCACTGGGCTCTGGGCAAAACTGCGTCCTAGAAGCCACACCACAGGCTCAGAGAGGAACTCACGCGTACCTGGTGAGCGGCAGCAGCCCCTCAGCCGCGTGTCTCAGCCCTGCTGCGCCCCAGCCACTCCTCAAGGCTGGGGATCCCTCTTGCATCTCTTCTAGAGGATTTCTAACAGATGTCCCCCAGGGGTAAGGAGGAAAAGCCCAGCAACTTGGCATTTTGTAAGATCTTTGTAGCAACAGATTAAAAAGTAAAAAGTAGTCTGAAATCCACACAGAAAGAAATATCAAAATTATGTCTACCTGATCTAACAGTGAGTCACACGCTTCACGGGGCAGCTGCTGGCGGGATGAGACATTTACAGGTGAGATATTTCTTGGTTTTGGCACTGTGGAAAACAAAAGTGTCAGAAAGGGTGAACAAGGAGAATGGATGTGATTGAAGTCTTCGGGGGGTTTTTACAAATGAATCATTTTGCCTTGATCCTCCCAGAATGACAAGAGCGAGGTTAACGTGTTGTCAGTATTGGTTTAAAGTGGTATTAGCTTCTTTCTTGCTCTGTGTTGTGAGAGGATATAACCTTCAAAAGAGGTTGTTTTTAAGATACACTTTCTTATTCACTGATTCTAAATCTCGTTTTTTGTGGTTCTCGATTATCCTGAAAACGACAGTTACCAACCATTGTAGTATTAAAGGCGCAGGGTTCTCATGGGCATCATTTATATGCACTGTTGGCATTTCTTGTGGCAGGTGCTACAGATGTTATAAAAGATATGTTTTTGCTTTTGAGATGTTTACAATGAAGTTAAGAAAAGTTACTATATGATCTCTTAAAGCTGGGTGTGGTGGCACATGCCTTTAATCCCAGCACTTGGGAGGCTGAGGTAGGAGGAGCGTTGTGAGTTCAAGGCTGGCTTGGGCTACAATATGAGCACAAGGCTGACCTGAACTACGTAGTGTGACCCTGTCTTGAAAAACTAGGGCCAGGAGTTTGGCTCACTGGCTTAAGCGTCTGTCTGGCAGGTGTGAGGTTGTGAGTTCAATCCCTGGTGCCCCCCCCAAAATGTATATGATCTCTTAGATACAAATAAAATATTATTTGTTAACATATCAAGTTAGTTTTCATTAACTTCTTATCCTTAATTTTTCAGTTCAATGTGCTTATATTTTCTTTATGTATCAGAGCCATATTTTGTTTTGTTTTGCAGTACTGGGGATCAAACCTAAGGCCATTCCCTTGCTAGGAAAGTGCTATACCATGAGCCACATCCCCAGCTCCAAAGTCATGCAATTTTAGGTGTTAAAGAAGCTTAGTAATTTGCTAAATGCAGAAAAATATAAGTGCTTATTTTAGCTGTTTCGGATATAAATACGCACTTCAGGAATTTTAGTGGGTGTTCAAAGTAAGCCTAATAGGCCATTAATTTTGCAAGCAGAATATTCTAAACAGCGTACATCCTTTAATCACTCCATAGTTTACCATATGGCTGTAGACATTTTGCCACTTTTTCTACTTTGCTAAAGATTATATTTTTCATTCTTTAAAGTCTACTCCTGTTTCTCAGTGAGTCAACTTATGACCCCTCTGTGCCTGGCCGCCCCTTGGAGATGCCATTCCTGTCCTTTTGCAAGGACCCGAAAGGCAGCTTCCGGGAGGCAGGTAGGGAAGCTGGGCACACAGTCACCAAGGACAGCTCGTCCTCCTGGCTTTCTTCCGGTGGACATGCAGGAGGAACGTGAGACCCTGAGGCCCCTGACCCTTCACAGCGCCGAGGAGAAGCGCTCTGAAGGTGACAGACAACACCCGGGAGAGAGAAGTCTGAACCTGGTGGCGTGGCCCAGGCACGCTGTGACTGGAGGTGAAGGGTTCCACCTGGGTTGGGAGGCAAGAAAGACCGAAGACCCCCGGGAGCCTGATTCACCCTGCTCCGTTCAGAGTCTGCCCTAAGATGGAACCCGCAAGCCCTTGGATGTCTGACGGGGACGTGGCAGCCCGCAGAGCGGCTGTGGAATAGCGAGTAACAGCGAGAAGCGCCAGGTCTGAAGCAAAGTGGATGGCGCAGGGCCACCAAAGTGTCCTGGAGAGTGACGGAAGGGGTGGGCGACGAGGATGAATTCAGAACCGTGCACGTGTCAAAAAGAGCGCGCCCAAAGCAAGGGTGCGCCAGTGAAAGTCTTAGTAACCAAATGCGCTCAAATGCCTGCCTACTTTAAAATAAGTGTATCCATTATTCTGTTTGTCCCTGTTCTTCTTTTTAGGCAGGTATTTTGACTCTGAATGAACAAATGATAACATTTTGTCATATTTGCTTCGGATTCTTTGTAAACCAAAGGAGGGAAAATTATCATCTGTCTCTTTTGAACCCTTCAGTTTGAACAATGAGTCTTCCAGTGAGACGAGACAAGGAAGTTAAACAGGACTCAAGCAAAGCTAGGACTTAACGAAAGGCAGCCAGATTTCCACTTCCTCTCTGCCACCCTTATCTCTCCTTCCTTTTAGTCAGCCATCGCCAGCACTGTGTTCTGTGCTCCAGGCCCAGGGCTGTGCTTGGTCCTCACAGCCTGAGGAAAACGGGTGGAGCTTCCTGCTGTGGAGTCAGAGCCCAGGGCAGGGAGGTGGCCTGGAAGGCGGTGGCCTTCACAGGAATGGGGCAGTCACAAGGGGCGAGGCTGGCATGGAGGGCGGAAGGCAGGGCTGGCACTGCCTGGGCAGGAAGCTGGTGCGAAGACAGCTGCATAGGCCCCAAAGCCTGAGGTGCTGGGTGCCAGCACTAAGGCCCGTGGCAGGGTTTGAAATAGGAAAGGACCTCGTCCAGGTCCCCTGGGGGAGGACTAGACAGGGAGGAGATGGCAGGTCCCGCATAACCACGGTGTCATCTCCCCACTCCCTGCCCAGGCTGCCCAGTGCACCTAGGCGCGTGGGAGACACCGGCCCAGTCAGGCTGTGTTAACGTCTGGTGTGGTAACGAAACATCTGTAACATGGGACAGATAAATGGATTCCTTTAGTCCAAGCAGAGGAAGAATGACTTGTAAGCCCACAAAACGCTTCCAGTCTCAGCTGATAAATCAGCCGAGTGTATTTAGCATTAGAGAACCTAAATCTCTCAACCCTGGCCTCCTCCGAGAGTCTCAGAAACCCACCTAAGCTCCAGAAGATTCTCCTGCGGAAGGCAGAGCCCTCGCTGATATTCACTCGTCTTGAGGTATGCCCTGGGCTTCTGCCCTGAGTGTTTATGCTGGCAGGGAGCAGGTCAGCAGCTGGCACCTCTCCTTGTGTCTGGTTGCCCAGTGCACAGGTGTCCCGGCTGTGGTGGCGGGCAGAGGTGTGCGCCATGGGCTTCCCTTCTGTGGTGCTGTGTCAGTCCTTCGCATCCCTGATGCTGGGCCGTTAGAAATGTGTTTTCTATCAGGACACGCAGGATACATTTGTTACTGTGAAATGTTGACCCCAACTTGGATGGCACGCCCATCCTGCCAGGTATGTGAAAATCTGTCTACGAGAAGCTCGCCTGGCTTTTACTGAGGACCTGCTGCATACTCTGAACTCTGGACGAGGCACAGAAGAGGGGCTGCCGGGGGCCCCAAGCTGGAGCAGGGGTGCCAAGTTACCAGGACCATTTGTTGACTCAGCCTGGAGGTGTGAGAAAGGGGATCCACCGTTCTCAGAAAGAACAGAGAGGTCAGACAAGGAAGGAAGACCCGAATTGCCCCATGAGACCTTGCAAGGACCTGGCGTCTGCCTGGGGGAGGGGTGGCAGATAGCAGATGCTGGTCATAATGACACGGAGGTGTCCCCCGTTTCCCCCCCTGGGTGCGTGTGTGGCCTGGGGATCAGGTGGAGGCCACCGTCAGGTAGACACCACTTTCTACAAGCGTCAGAATTCGGGAAGTAAGAACCCCAAACGCCGTTTGTTTTTGACACCCTTAATTAAAGGGAAGTTAAAGAAAACCACAGTCTTATTTCAGCAAACTGAACAGAGGAGTAGTCACTGTGGGGAGTTGGTCTGAATCTCTCTGGCATGAGTGTCCCAATTTTACTTGTGGCAGAGAGGAGTAGAGGAGCAAAGTATGGTTTCACTGGTTTTCTATAGAAAAAAATACCTTAAGATTACAGAGAGAAATCCATTATAGAAGGTTTTGTTATTTTTTTAATTTAGAAAAAGGTATAGATTTATCTCCATCTCTGTAGGTTTTGTCCTTGCTCAGTGTGAGTTTGTCTGTTTGGAGTTCTGATTGCTTTACCTTTTCTCTTCTTGCCATGCTGGGTCAGGCCAGGACCTTGCTCACGTGGGCCAGCACCCCACCGCTGAGCCGCAGCTCCAGCCCAGCTTGGTTTTCTGGTGCTGAGGGTGGAACCCAGGGCCCTGCATCTGCTCCACACGCACTGTACCCCTGAGCCACACCCACACCCCAAGCACGTTATGGGAAAAAGTGTGTCCCACCAACCGCGTCCTTCTGGGAACACTGTCAGCTGACAGTGACAGTGCCGTCTGACAGCGCCTGTTCCTGTCTGCGTCCCCCACCTGGGTCAGCCAGCCACAGGGCTGTGTCACAGGGGCTGTGGGTTCTGCCGGCGCCTGTGGTGAGGGTCAGTGACGAAAGGCAGACAGTGGAGAAGGCCTGGACACTTTCACAAACGCGTCTTCCACCCCCGGAGGAGGCAGAAACGGGCCTGCCCGTCCCTGGTGTGCGCTGAATCATCTCTGCCCCTCACCTCAGGGAGTCACAGAAACAGACATGGGAATTTACGTTTGGGGAACTTCAGTGTCCAGGAATAAATACTTGTAGAAGCCAGCACAAGAGTACTATGCCTGGAAATTAACTGACTATAGCTGGACTCTGAACAAAGGTAGAGAGGACGATGGTTCACCTTTGGGGACTAAAACCCAAGCTGCCCTGTAACCTGATGTCTCGTGGTGAGGACTCCAGACAGAGGCTTGTGTGACACCTGAGCAGGAGGCTCTGAGCCTGAAACGAGTGCTGGGAGAAGGGCTCTGAGAAAGACTCCCAGGACCGGGGGTCCTAAGTGTCCCTGACAGACTGCTGTCAACCCAATGGCCACTGCTGACCGAGACGAACAGGGTGCAGGACCTCGCTGTCAGCTCCACTCGGTCGGAAACCGTGCCTGTCGTAGCCTGTGTGTGGAGAGTTCCGTGTTCTCAGCTTTCCCATTCTGCCTTGGAGAGAGTTACTGGTCACCTAAAGGTCTGCCACCACGAAGCCTCTCACCCTCACGTCCAGCACCTCTCTGCCCAGTGTCGAGCACTGCGTGTGGCAGGCTCTTCCTTGGGTGTGGGGGAGGCGGACATGGCCCCACAGTGGGGCAAGCAGGGTCCATCTACCAGAGACCCAGACATCAGGCACCACACGAGTGGCCCTCTCGCTGTGACCACCACACGCGGGCCTCGAGACATCACAGCGTTCATTCTACCCTGTGACAACTTGATTTCAGCTGCCTGTGTCATGTTTGTATCACCCGGTCCAATCAGATCAGTGATTGTTCAGTGGAGTTGCATCTGATCAGCAAAGGTTCCTGTGGTGAGACTGGTGGTTCTCATCCCATCGCCGAACTGCAAAGGCAGAAAACGGCCTGCAGAGAAAACCAGTTCATTCAGAGCATAGTGTGTGTGCCCGCTCAGCTGTGCGCTTTGCACGGGCAGGGAGGGAGACTGAGCGTCGATCCACACCATCATTTGAGTGGAGTATTTGCTAGAATTTATAAAGCATTTCCAAGAGTCACTAGAATGATGTAGGCTTTTTTCTTTGAAATGTATGTTCACCTTTTAGAAAGAACACTGTCACTGGCTTCTGACTTCATTAGGTGTCACCACACTAGATCCCTGGGCCAGTTCTTGCTTGTGCTGTTTTCGATGGGGAGAGCTCCAGGATGCGTGTCAGGTTGAGGTGTGACTGTACCCATACCAGGCTGTGTGTGTGGGCTCCTTGCAAGCGACATGTCTGCTCTTAACTACCAAAGGGTGTAAAACCAGGGACGAGGAAGCAAGTTAAAGGCAGAGTGAGGAGCAAAACAGGGAGGGGCTGTCACACTGTCCAGGTCCCCAAGCTGAGTCCCAAGAGGTTCAGAGAGAGAGGTTTCCACACCCTGGCCCAGTGACTTTTCACAGGTAATAATCATAAAGAGGTGAACAGGGTTGAGCACCTGTCAGGTGCCAGTTCTAGGCCTCTCACAACATCCCCCTCTTGTCCCTCAACTTTGAGAACAGGGCCAGGTCACTAGTCCCCTGGCTGAGGTCACAGCAGGCCAGTACCTGGGCACTGCTCTCCCCCACAGGGGCTCCTGGGCTGTCTGTCCTGCACTTCAGCCTGGATATCACCCCCTCCCTGGCTGCCCCATCCTTTTCTGTGTTTCTGGCCTTGGGAAGTGTGAACCCCTGGCTGTCCGTAGCTTGCTCACCTGACTACAGTTCCAGGGACTCTCAGTTTTGTCCCCGTCTCCCATAGGAGCCCAGGGGCTGGTCCACAGATGCAGGAGCCTTTCACAGGAGAGGCAGGGATGAAACGCACCAGCACTGGCGGGCTGGGCTCGAGGTCCATGGCAGTCACTGCTGCTTTCTGCCAGAGCCCCGTGGCCATCTGTGTGTGGCTAGGTTTGCTCCCACCTTAGCATCTGAACTGAACCCCAGAAGCATGAGTGGGGATCAGTCAGTGAACACCGTCAACCCCACCATTCAGTTCCTCCTCTGCCCTGCCTTGGTTGCTCATTACCCACAGACCTGCGCCCAAGCCACACTCTCCTGTATCCAGGTATAGTGCTGAACACAGGGACGCTGACAGATAGCGAAACTGCTCATTCTCCAGAAAAACTACGCTAGTGCGGTTTCTGCTTTGTAACTTTCCCTATCCGGTGAACACACCAGGTCAGTCAGCATGACAAGCTCTCCAGTCGCACATCAAGTCCGAAGCTGGCTCTGGCTGAAGCGCTTGGTGGCTGACCTCAGAGCCCGAAGCACCAGCCCACCTCCTACTCTTCACCAAGCATCAGTTATCAAACCAGCCAGTGCCCATGGGTGAGAAGGAACAAACTCAGAAGGAAGCCATGTGTGCAGAGAGAGCTTTCATTCTCAAATCGCCTTCATGACTGGACACAGCCTGGTCACTCCGGACCCCAGGGGCCGCACCTGGCCTGCATGCTGCCAGCCCGCCATCAGCGTCTTCTGGATTCCAGACTACACTCGTCGTCAATGGAGGGAAACTGAACACGGCGGGAACACTGTGACCTGACCCTCCTGCTGACCTGAGCTCCTGCTCGGTCACCTCCAGATTACCAGTCATGACTCACAAACCCCAAAACTGCTGCCAGTGGACAGCAGATCTTTTCCTGCTGGCCAAGGGCAGAGGAAGAGCTGGTCTTTTGCCATGCTTGAAGGACTACAGGTGACAAGGACAAATAGTAAAAGGGTCCTTTTCCCAGCCTTTCACAGTCAGCAGGCTCTCTGGGCTGCAGTACCATGTTCACAGAGGAGAGGCAGAACAAAGAGGGGGCTACCCAGCTCCTAGCCAGCCTGGAGAGAAAGCTTCACCGGAAAGAATTGCTGCCAACATCATGAGAGTTTCTTCCAGTCCCAGGCAGAAATTAACCTGCTTGCGTCAGGGAGGGTTTTCTCTCCCATGACTTGCATCCAGCACAAGTTCACAGCCCCGCACCCCAATTGGACTGACAAGGACTGAAGGGGTGGGAGTGACACCCACCTTGGAAATGCCCCTGAGAAAAGGACCGTTAGATTCTGAATGGCAAAATCAGTGCTCGGCATCTGACAGAGCCTAAGTCAGATTTAGCATACGGTGACTTGTGAATGTCAAAAATACTGTGGTGGTCTGAGAACGTCATACTAATTCAATTGACACCGGATGTCACCGAGATGTGTGACAACATCTCATTACCTTAAGAGATGTGTTGCTAGGCTACAGAGTGGAAAGTAGCAATAATCCGAAGGGGGTTTGAGACTGTCTGGAAATGTTCCTTAAGCGCTTACGCACAGGGGAACTCTGGCCCCTGTCTTTGATCTGGCCTGTCTGATATCATCCTCAGAACCTGAATGAAGTTTAGGTTTGCTGAGCAAATTTGGAGGTGATATGAGTTAAAGGGAGATGATTAACCTAACAGATAACAAAACTAAAACTGAAAATAATTCATTTTGGTTAGCTAGAAAATAGGCAGATGGAATTGAAGAGGTGTGCATTGCCCTGTACCTAGGTCGAGGTAGACTTTGAGAATCGCAGCCTGAGAGTATTTCAGGTGAAAATTCCTGAGGGTCTGGCAGACCCTGATGCCACGGCCATACCAGTGCCATTCAGCTTCTTGCACAAGAGCATTCTTGCACACGTGCATGCACTCATGCACGCACACTCACACCAAAGCATCCCTGCACTGTCATCATCAAAGCAAGGCCACAACGGTCATAGGCTGGTGGTCACCTCACCCCCCAACCCTGGAAGCCATGGTGTTATGCTCTGCTCTGGGCACTGGGTCTGCAGGTGATGCATCAGTGAGAGCTCAGAAAAGCGGCACTGGGCTGGACGTGCTGGGGCCTGAAGCTCCAGAATGAGCCAAAGCAACCAGGGCCCTGATCCTCAAGCGCTGGCAGTCTCTCCCCAGCACAGCCTCAGCCAGGCTGGCAGAGCCCAGTGGGCCCGGAGAAACGAGCAGGAGTGCTGAGATCTGACAGGTGAGGAGCAGTCAGCAGGCAGGGGCAGCAGGGCGGAGAGGACAGCGCAGCACGCAGTGGCAGCCACAGGCAGGGGCTGGGAGCGTGAGCCCGGAGCCGGTGGGCAAGAAGACTGGAAGGAGCATCCCTGACCGGCTGCCCTCCGCTGCCTCACGGAGCAGGCGAAGAGGCTGCCTCCTGCTACTGCAGAGGGCAAAAAGGGCAGACCTGGGAGCCAGTGTGAGGAAGAGCTTGCCACATGGGTCCTTGCGGCCTGCACCCTGCAGCCGGGGGGCAGCGAGGGCAGAGTCTCCCGCCACAGCTGACGCCTGGAGGGGGAGGGGGAGCTAGAGGACGCCTGCGCTCTCTGCACGCCGTGGGACTGGGGAGTCGCACTCCCTTACTCTGGCTCTGTGGGGGTAGCACATCAGGTCTTTGTGGAGCACCGTGGGGGTCTTCATTCCACCCCCACAGTGGGAAATGCCCCCCCCGTGGCATGCATGTGGCCTGGATGGAGGCTGTGGGCAGGGACGCCCCTGCTACTGCTGCATTTTTAAATCCTAGCCTTGGCCCAGCCTTGGTTCAGGACCCACCAGTGAGATGGATGATACCTTCCATTTGAAAACACATCAGTTACAACTCCAGCTTCTGAGAAGTGGCCCCTGTGTGTCTGCATTGCCTCCCTAATCCTACCTTAAGGCTCTTGGAGGGAGGAGAGGACTGAGGGTCACTTGAGATTGCCTCCCCCCGCCATTGTCTCCTTGCTGAGGCTATGAGCTCATGGGCCTTGCAGCCCTCAGAGGCTCCACCCATCTAGGGGCTCCACCCATTTCAGAAGCCCTGTTCCTGGTTGGCCCCTCCTCCAGCCATCTCCCCCCTCCACTTGAGTCCTCTGAGCAGGGTTGGACAGGTGGTACTGGAACTGTTTGCTTTCCACACATACTATTGGGTGCATTTCTGTCTATCAGAAAGAAAATTCTTAAAAATGAGTTACCAGGTCAGTTCACAAAGCCTCTTTAATGCATCTGTCACTGAAAGTCTCACCATTTATGAAAGTATCTTTTTTGCATATATATATATTTTTTTTTGAGACAGTCGCACTGTGCAGTTCAAGCTGTCCTTGAATTCAATTTGTAGCCCAGGCTGGTCTCAAACTCACAACGATCCTCCTGCCTCAGCCTCCCGAGTGCTGGAATTACAGGCATGCACCGTCACACCCGACTGCTTACAGTATTACAAATGTATATTTTAACACAAGTTCAAAAAGCATATTCCTGTAGCTAGTCTAGGCCATAGATTTTTTTATCATCTGCTTTTCATTGGGAAAAGAGGTTATGGGTAAATTCTAGAAACACTGCCTCTTTCAACATTGGACATTTCCTGTATGCAAATCACAGGAAACTGCCATGTTTGCAGAACCAGGATTTGTGGGCTGCACAAGCCTGGTGCTTCCTCACCCTGGTGTGGCTTTAGGATACCCCCGTCCTCAGCTGCCTCTGTTGCCTGCCCTCTGCGCATGCCTCTGCAGCATGCTGGTCAGGGGACAGTGCATCAGGACACTGAGCCGGCAGCATCGACAGAAACGCTGTCAGTGCTGTCATTCGTGTGTGTGTGTGGATCCGTGTGTCCTCAGCTCTTCTTCAGCTTCCAGATGTGATGCCGTGGGCTGTGGCAGTGGTGAGCACCAGCTGTTTATGCTGACCTGCTCTCGAGGCCTGGCCCCAGCAGCCGCATGGCCCCAGGACCCCCTCTTCTGTACAACATGGAGGTTACATGGAAACATGCGTGTTTACGGGCCACATACAGCACGCACTGAAAACTTGGTATCTAATTTTTTTTTTAATATGACCTTTCACACTGAAATGAAAATTAGTTTTGGTTTTTAGCAGGTTCAGCCTTTCCCACAAAACTCAGCATGAAGTTCGAGTTGAAGGATAAGTGGCAATATTATAGCCCCTCACATTCCTGCTTCCCCTGTCCCCAGGTTGCCCGGCTCATGGAAATGGGATTTTCCAGAGGCGACGCATTGGAAGCCCTGAGAGCTTCAAACAATGACCTCAACGTGGCCACCAACTTCCTGCTGCAGCACTGATGGCCCAGCCCGGCCGCCAGGTGACAGTAGCGCTGTCCCCAACCGAGCAGGCCCTGGCGCCGATTCTCTCATGGAGACAGGGTGGCCCTTAACTCCAAGTCGGTTACCGTTATAGTATCAAAATAAGTTTGCCATTAAATTAGCATGTATTTTCTATCTTTATTTTTCTATTGGACATTTTCCTTGGTTTGGAGAATCCTCCCTCATTCCCAGTGTCTTCAGAAGTGTTGAAACTGCAGGCGGCGGCGCCAAGTGGAACTCGGGATGGGCACTCCCTGCTGCCGTCATTGTTCCTCACCGTACCGTGGGGCACCGTGCCACACGCCGCCTGATCATCAGACGGAGACAGGGAAAGGACATGTCACGTCGCTCTCTGTGGACGCTTTTAGTCACTGCTTTTTCCCCCAGCTTTGTGTTCGCATCCCCGGGCTGTTCGGTCCCCACACTTCCCAGTGGCCGTGCAGTCTCCACCAGGTCTCAGGGCCGGAAAAGCAAGCGCTCGGCCTGGCTCCACCCGGTCTGGCCCGTTCCAGTCTGGGGAGCTCCCGACTCCTTTCCCCACTTACATTCAAAATAATGGTAATGACCAAGTGCAGACTTGAGGTTCTGGAATACTCCATGACAGCTGGGGTTAATTTTGTTCAAAAATCCAGAATTAGCCACTCGGGCTGTGGGGGGAGTAGAACTAAGAGAGCAGTCACTTCCTGGACCAGATTGTGCAGGGAACGGTTCTCCAGGTTCAGCCCACAGAGAAGGGAGACGCCTTGCCCACTGCCATCCTGAGGGAGGGTGAACCTGGACCCAGGCCTGTCTCCCACGGTGGCGCACGGCACAGCACACCGTAGAGGTGCAGTCAGGGAGAAGGCAACAGACCTAGGCGGCCCACTGTGGGCGCAGACAGCTCTGGAGCAAGTTGATCACAATGTCAGCAAATCGTGTGACCAGCGCATTTCTCGGAAAGAGCAGCAATGTATCAAATTGATGCAAATTTAGATGTGTGATACTTCAATAAAGTTTTTAATGTGTTTTACTTTTCTGTATTTGTTATTAGACTTCCTCTAAACAAAACCTCATTCTAGGCAATTCCACCAGAAGGGGGGAAAGGCCAGACCACTCATCATTCCGCAGAAGGCCTGGTGCTTCCTAGAGTGGCTGCAGCACTTCTGTCCCCGTACTGAGCGCAGCTGTGACATCAGCAGGCAGTGGCATCACTGTGCTGAAGCCTCAGCCTCGGACTGCCTGGGGCCATTGGCCTGCTCAGAACAGGGTCCAGGTGACTTTCTGGCAGCCCAGTTGGTCCCAAGCATCTGACCGGACTTGAGCATGCGTTTTCCTAGCTCGCTAGCGTGGAACAGTGGGGGGTTGTGGAGACCGCACCTTTGCTCACCGACCAGGGCAAAACCCACAGCCTGTGCCTCCCCAGGCCAAGAGCAGCCGCGCCCAGACACAGCGCCTGCCGTGTGCCGTGTCGTCTTCCGGCAGCACTGCAGACGTGAGACCAACCACAGGGGCGTCCTCGCCTCCCAGGAGTGGGGAGCCGACAGCAGCCCCACATGGGGCTCACAACTGAAAAGCACTGAGGGCGCCCACCTGAATGTGATCCCATTTCAGATCACCTGGGTGACCCTCTATTTCAGTCCTCTAGAGAGCCGAGAACTGTGGACTGAACCGTGGTGCAGGGAGGCAGCTCCTCAGGGCTTCTCCCCCGCCCCAGCTCAGCACCTCCCCTCCCACTCCCGCACACATTTCAGTGCCTTCCTGGGGTCCTCATGCTGGCTGCCCCTCTTTCACTGCCTGCTGGTACCGAGACAAACTGCAACAGCTCGTCGCAGGATGTGGAATACCGGAGAACACCCACACCTCTTGGCAGGAGCCCCCGGAAACTTTCAGGCTGGTGGCATTTCCATAGGAAGACCTTGCCTAGTGACACGTGCCAGAGGGGGGCGTCAGGGAGCCATTCGACCCAGTCTCCTAAGATCTAGAAGAGATTCAGGCTTTTGAGTTTGTGCAGATGGTAACTGCTTGGATTTTGTTTCCAAGCAAGCAAATTCCAGATTGTGAAATGACAAAAGAAAAGTGGGGGGAAATATCTAGTAAACAACCCCTTCTGAGGGTAAAGGGAGCCTGCCTCGGAAGAGGGGGCCAGAGAGGTAAAGGGTGAAACTGTGGGTGCAGCCCAGTGCCCTTTAGGGTGTTCTCTGGGTCCTTGAGTTTATGTCCCTACAGTTATTCTTAAATGCAAGTGTCTAAAACCGTAAAAAGGCCTATTTTAAACAGCTAGATTAAGTTATACATATTGTGAGAATCAGGTTATCTCCTTTGCAGCCCCCTAACTGACACAGTGTTTCTATAAAGGGAAGGACTGAGAGTGCCAGACAGAGGTTGGGCTCAGACTAAAACCTGAGTTCTGAAAGTGAAATCGGCCATGCGAGAAAAACAGCCAGGACCACATGAATTTCCAACCTGCTCGATATAGCTGTGTCTAATGGAGAAACAACCCCAGGAGCTAAACTTCCATGATGCCCCCAGGAGAGCTGGGATTCGGTCGGAGAAGGACTGGGGCTCAGTGGCCCGCAGAGATGGAAACTGACCTGAAAAGAGGCAGGTTGGGGAGCAACATTGGGGCTGCTCTGGGGACGAGGAAGGAAGCGAGGTGGCTGGGGATAGGGAGAGAGGGAGGGGGTTGATGGGCCCATTGCAGGAGCTGGCACTGGAGGCGGCGATGGGAGAACCTGCAGCGGGCAGCCCGGTCAGGGAGCTAAGAGTGTCCAGGAAGCGGAGGAGAGGGGACCCATGTGGACAGCGAGTCTCACTTTGACCACTTTCGTTGACCCACTCTGCCTTGTTGTGGTCTGCAGACCCCACTGAGTAGAGCTGTAGACAGAGATTCAGATGGTCCTGAGAAACTCTCCAGGTTCTGCAGGCTCTTTAGTGTCCACAGGGAGGCTGAGATGTTCTAGAATGCTCTGAGCTGCCCTGGCACTTGGAGTAGACTTAGCGTGGAAGGGGAAAAAGAGGAACCCTGATCTGTGCAGGAGGAGTGTGGGAGAGGGGTCTTCGATAGAAATCTGTGGGCCTAAGATCTGTGCTTCTAGCTTCCTGGAGAGCCACCCTGAGCCTTACCCAAGCACAGAAGTATCTTAGCCACTCAAAGGGGCTGTCCCCACACAGCCACAGACACACCAGACGCACCAAGGCCTCCACCTTCACCACAGCAAAACAGGAAAAAAAAAAAGCAGTAAAAGCATCATGTTGACCCCCACAGTCAGTTAAGCCAGAGTCCAGGGCCCCTCCTCAGCGCAAGCGAGGGACAGCCATTCTGGATTTGCCATCTACCCTGCGCTGGCTGCCCCTGGCCCCCTGCCCCAGCCACGCTGAGATCCTCTTCCCTGAGCATGTCTCTCCTTCGCTTTAGGTGGTCACATGTCCTTCGGATGACTGGACTAGAAAGTTCTTCCAGTGCAGAAGACTGGGCCAGAGAGGAGCAGGGTCAACCTGGCCAGGATCAGACCACAGACCTGGTGGGCTTGAGGCCAGGTCTGTCCTCAGCCCCTCTGCAGCTGGCCTGGCCTCACGGCAGCTGGACCCCTCTCCCTTAGCTGCTGTGCACCTGGGTGGTGGGTGGACCTTGGGCCCCAGAACTGTCCTGGTCCCTTCCTCCTGCTCACACCCAGGCCAGGAACATGGGCAGCCCTTCGTGTGGACAGACCCTCTGTCCTGGGCAGAAGGAGGGGAGCCCCTGGGAGACATGATAGGAAGACACTGGCTGGGCCACCTTCCGTGCGGCCAGACTCAACTTCCAAACCTGCCACCTTGGCCCCAAGCCGCACATGTGCTTGTGAGACACTGCAGGTAGCGTAGAAAACCAGGTACAAGGGTCCTGGCACCAAAAACGGTATCTCCCAACTTCCTATGTTGCGTTCAAAGCCATGAAATGTCTCCCCCTAAGATTCATTAAGGACACTTGGCCTTCACTAAGATGCCACTTGGACCTCGATGGGAGGCTCGAGGGGCAGGGAGAGTTGCCCGCCTGGAACTCACGGGACATTGGGTTCCCCCTGGCGCTCCTGTCCCCTAGGCTTCTGGTTTTAATGCCGTGTGGCCCCCAGACTCACCACCACACTCTTAGGCTTCCTTAGGTGAATACCAGCAACAGTTCTCACAGGTAACCCGCACAGAATCAAAACGCCACCGAAGTTACAGAAAGGCCAGTGTAGTGATGAAGACCTATCACCTGAGCCCTGGGAGGCTGAGGCAGGAGGGTTGCTGTGAGTTTGAGGCCAGCCTGGAGAACTTGTCTCAAAAAACCAACCAAACAAAAAAAGATACAGTAAGATAGGCCACATGACAAGACCCATGAACTCATGGGGAAATCAGGGCTCTGATACACTTACTAGTCTCCCACTCGGAAATCACAGTCCTCAGAGCTTCCAGGGACATCAAAGATCTTGTTGACTAATGTGCCCATTGCGCAGATGAAGCCGGGTTCCAGAGCCGCCAGTGACTCCCTGCAGCTACCTCCACGCCGTTCTAGCCAGACGAGGCCCCTTGGGCCCAGATGCTGGCGGGAGGAGGGAGGCTTCCCACAAGGGCCTGGGACCCCGGCCTCCTCATTCTCCTCCGGTCCCCAGCAGGTGTGCATGAGACTTCTCGGTCCCATCTCTACACAGGGGCAGGACTCTGAGAATCGAAATGCTGAGCGTGAGGATAAACCAAGAGATAAGAGTAACAGACTTCTGCAGAAGTGCTCAGCAAGCCGGAAAATATTCGCAAGGTCGCAGGTCAGTGGGAAGAATGTTCTCAAGGGTGTGGGACAGATCTCCGCAAGAAATTCGGTCAGTACATTCAGGTCATGAATCTGACCTAGAGAGGAGAAAGGTGGCCAAGCTGGGCACGGAACTCTCGAGGGCACCACCTGCCACTCCCAAGCCCCCAGGCCAGTCACCCAACCTTGGGCCACCTGAAGGTCGCTTCCCATGTGACAGTATGAGAAGCATGTGAAGACACGCGTGTGGGACAGCACGTGAAGCGCTGGCTCTAGGAGGAGCCTGGGAGAATAAATGGGATTCAAAATATTTGCTTTATTTTCACTTCCTTCAACAGCTGATGGGAAGCGTGAAGTTTGAAAGAAGAAGAGCCATTCATTTTCCTCAGAAAGATCAAGAATGTTCCATTAACCATACCCCGTGGTGCACACCCGTAATCCCAGCACTTGGGAGGCTGAGGCAGGAGGATTGTGAGTTTGAGGCCAGTGCTACAGAGGCCCCAACTCAAAACAAATCAACACAGCGCTGCATTAACCAGCCCTGCTGCCATAACAAAGTGCCACAGACTGGAGACCTAAATCATAAAAATGTGTTTCCTCACTGCCCAAACAAGGTCCCCTCAGGGCTGGTTCCTCCTGAGACCTCTGTCGCTGCCTGTTCAGTGACTGTCGTCCCCTGTGACTCTCTGTGCCAAAACTTCCTCATCTAACTCCAGCTGGCTTAGGGCCCACCCTAGTGACCAAGTTTTATCTCCATCCCTTCTTCTGAAGCCCTGTCACCAAACCCAGCCAGGGGCTGAGGCAGGGGGCATTCTTCCACACATGGACTTGAGGGACACGCCCCAGATACTTTGGGGGTACACACAGTAACAGTGACTGCAGGAGCAGAGGGGAGCCACCCAGTCACGACCCAGCCTGTGAACGCCACTGACACTTTGGAAGGCCTCCCTGACCCCTTTGGTTGTGCGGCTTGGGACACGTGTGCCTTCCTGGGAAAAGACAAGGCTTCCTGCCCAACTCCACCCCCCCCAGGGCTGCTGTGAGGGCCAGGACGTGGGGCGCATGGGCCTGTTTTCTAAACCCCTTTCTTAAAACACTATTCCTGGGTTGGGGGTCCAGCTCAGTGGCACAGTGCCTGCCTGGCAAGCATGAGGTCTTGAGTTTGATTCCCGGTACTCAGACAAACAAAAACAAAACACTGTATTCCTGGCATCTTCTTAACTTTTAAACGGACTTCCTAACAGAAACTGGGGTTCTCTTTTGAGAGTGGAGAATAAAGATCCCAAAAAAGTTTGAACTGCGCGCCAGCGTGGCTGACCTGTTTCTGTAGATGGGTCAGGTGGAGGCTGGAAGTACCTCCCTGGTACCCACCTGACAGCATCCTCTCTCTCAGTGCCCTTTCTAAAGTGAGCTTGATGCAGGCCCTCCCTCTGCTACCTACTTTCCCTCTTCTATACCATCAGCTTTGCCTCTATACTGACCCCTTCTGCTTAGGCTGTCAACTATGACAGCTTCTTTCTCTCTGATTTTTTAAAAAAAAAAATTTTACAGCCTGCCGTGGTGGTGCACACCTGTAATCCCAGCACATAGGAGGCTGAGGCAGGAGGATCACAATGAGTATAAGGCCAGCCTGGACTACATAGTAAGCCCTGTCTAAAAGTATATATATTAGGATACCCCATTCCCCTATTTCCTCTCCAGTTCTTCCTTAAAGATAAATTTCCTGAAACAAACCTTGACATTCACTAATTCATGTTTCCTCATCTCCCTAACACCTGGTTTCCATCTTGCCAATGACAGTTGCCTCCTGATCTGTCAATCTTGCCACACCCGAGTGGCGAGGAAATCTGTATTCAAAGCGGCCTCCCCGAGCTCCCGCTGGCAGCAGTGGCCCCTCATGCCTTCTAAATCTGCCCCTTGCCCTGCGCCTCTCTCCTGGCTTCCTGCCTTGTATGTCCTGCTTAATGCTAGATGCTTCCATTGGGCGCACTGTCTTGGTGCCCTGGGGCACCCAAGTCCACCTTCTGCTTCCAAACTCCATCCTGCCCCATACTCCCCGGCTCACAAAATGACCCATCCACCCGGCCACCCAGCCACAAACCAGGGTGCCCTTCACGCAATCTCGCTGCCATCCAATCTCCACCTCACCCAGAGCACACTTGGCGCGTGTTGGGACGGTGTCATGAGCTATCGTGCGTCCCCTGCTGGTCCACGTGGTCCCCGAGGCTGGAGACCGGGTCTCCTTGTTCCTCCTGGGACAACACTTGGAGACTCGGTGGAGAAATGAGTGTTGAAGATGCATAAGGGCCCAGAGCTAGCAGCGTGAGCGACAGAGCTGAGGAGTGTCCCCCAGCTCTGCGCTCCTGCTGTCTGCAGAGACAGCTGCCCTTGACACCGGGAACAGAGGTGACGAGTGTTTCCCTCGGTTCTCCCATCGGTTTCTTGCCTTTTACACCTCACGTGCAACCTACCAAAGGCCTTCACGTTAGTAGACAAGCGCGAGCACACCTACATGCTCACGTTCCCCTGGGACCCGCCACCCCCGTGGCCTGTCCCATTTCACCACCACTAGAGGCCACAGGCCACGTGCCAAGGCTCCTCGGGATCAAAGGCTCCGAGTCCTAGAGGTGTCTCACGGTGGAGGGCCCCAGCCTTTCTACCAGCGTCTGATTTCACAGAGGCAGTCTTTCCACGCTTGGTGTTCTCGGGGTGCCATGGTCTGGCTGGTTGCTGACCAAAGAGGTGGCCACGGACAGTCTCAGGTTGATTCAAAGACACCGGGTGCACCCAGATCCCCACGCACATGCGCAGTTCAGTTCGTAGTAGCTCCCCACACCCACTCCCCCCACCCCGCGCTGCTCCGAAAGGAGACAGAGCTCAGGCTGCAAATACAGAGTGGGCTTCACTGGCTCTCCCGCCGCTCTCTCCGGCCACCGGCTCGCCCCAGTCCCAGGCCTTCGGGGACCCCGTCTTAGGTCTTTGGTATAGAAATCACAACTCCCAAACGTCCCACAGTCCAGAGCAACAGGGCGCCCCGCTGGAGGCTTCTGAGCTGCCCAAGGTGGCTCCAACCCCGGTGTCACAGGCTTGGTGTTCTCCGGGGTGCCATGGTCTGGCCAGTTGCTGACCAAAGGACCCTCCTGTCCCATGTGCCTGCCCGTGTCACTCACTCGGTGAGGGAGAGAGAAAACCGTAGTGAAAGCGCCACGTGGTCACCTTGCCTCAGCACCCTGATCGGTGACACTCTGTTCTTGCCCTCAAAATGTCAAGCGATTCCAGTTCTTGGAAGTCACCATGCGGCCTCCAGCCCAGGGTAAAATCCCCGGGTCACCTGTGCTGCTGCATGGCCATTGTCACCGGTGGGGAGTTCAAGGCCTCATACGGGGCCCTGACCTGCAGGCCTCCTCTCTGAGCCCCACAGAGGGAGCAGGAACCCCACACGTGGCCACTGATGCCCTGTGTGGACATGGGGCTACTATGACAGGGCCTGAGGAACAAACCCTAAGCTAAAAACTCTCCTTAGCCAGTTAGCATTTACAACAGGTCCCTCTACTTCCTCCTCATTTTTTTAAATTATGTATTTATTTATTTTGAGCCGAGGTGGCTAAACTACCCAGGTTGAACTTGAACCTGGGCTACATGGCAAGATGCTCAAAAAACAAACAAACAAAGAATCAGGGTTTCTGTGCACGGAGTGGAGTTGAGATCGTTGGTGCTGGCCTTTGCCAAGATGGTGGCGTCCTCACAAGAGGAGGGAAGCACCACGTGAAGACAGACAGACAGACAGACACAGGGAACCTCCAGGTGATGGTGGAGGCAGGGACTGGAGTGACAGCTAGAAGCTCAGGGATGTCCAGGTCACCGGCAGTGTCACCAGACCTGGGAGAGGACAGAGCAAGACCCCTGGGGAACCAGCCTTGCCTGCACCTCAATTTCAGATCTGCAGCCCCCAGACCCGTGGGACACACGTCTCCACGGTCTCAAGTCATCCAGTTGGTGGCACTTGGTTACCGAAGCTCGGGTTGCCCAGGTCTCAGAGAGGGGCCCGGCTTCCCCAGTGACAGCTCAGGGATGAGTGGGCACAGGAGACTCCCGGGGCAAGGAGGGAAGGAGTCTGGGCCTTGTTCCTGAAGGTCCTGCGGTAGCAGCCACGCTCACATTTCCTCCACAGGTGCTGGTGAGGAATGCTGGGGTCACACCTCCCCGTCTCCCAGACCAAACTCACGGCCTCCACAAGCCCATCCCCTGCCTACTTGTGTCTGTGTTACTTAGACATTCAGGCTGGAAACCATCTGTGATGGCTGCGTGGGCTGACACCAGGGTGGACACGGTGAAGAAAACATTCCTTTTGTTTTCTTCAGCGACTGACCCAGGGCCTCCTGGCCAAGCCACATTCCAAGCCCTTTTATTTTTTGACACAGGGTCTTCCCAACTCACTGAATGGCTGGGCTCAAACCTGCCAGCCTCCCGCACTGGTGTGATTACACGCCTGTGCCATCACGCCCAGCTGACGAGGCACTCTGGGTGTGACTAACACTTCAACTGCAGACTTTGAGTAAAAGAGATAATTCTCCAAAACCGGGGGAAGGGGGAGGCTCATCAGTTGAAGGCTTCAAAGCAAAAGCTGGGGTTTTCTGTGTAAGAAGCAGTTCTGCCTCAAGCCTGTGACACAGAAATCCTGCCTGGGTTTCCAGCTTGCCGGGCCTGCCGTGTGGCCTTCCGCCCTGCAGCGCTCACAGTGCTTTTACCCTCCCGCCCCTGGGCTCTCAAATCTCTTGTTTAGTGCTGTGGTTCTCAAAATGGACTGCACATCAAAATCACCACAGATCTTTCAAAAGTCCCTGACACTCAGGCCACTCGGCGGACCAGTTAAACCAGAATCTCTCAGGGACCCCAGGAGACTTCCGGAGTTTCTGAATTTCCCCAAATGATTCCAGTGTGCAGCCACAGTTCGAAGACCCAGCGGTCTGCTGGAGGGATAAAGTCCCATCGGCTCCGAATTTGCCTCTTCTGAAACCTCGCTACCCAAAGGGCAGCCGCTGGGCCTGCAGTGTAGACTTCGCATCATCTGAGCTCGACCTAGAAACGCAGCCTCCGACCTCTGGGCCAATTGCTGGAGAACCCGCCTTTCCCGGGACCCCGGGAGGTTTACACGCATGCGCATGGAAACGATACCAACCGGAAGTGTCGGGGCGGAAGTGCCCTGGGATGAGGGTCACACTGACGCTGTCCCGAGCTGCACCCACCAGCTCCTGGTGAGCCACTGACCCACGCAAATGTGATCAGGGCTCGGTCTCCACGCAGCCTGGCTTTGAGCCCCAGCTCTGCAGCCCACGCCTCTCCCCTGAGACTTAATGGCTCAGTTTCTCATCTGTTGAGTGGCTTAACCCTGGCCTGGACCCCCACTTCCACAGAGCACTGGGATGACAGGTGTGTCACACGCCCGGCTCAACTGTCCCTTCTTTCTCCGCCCTTTCAGGTGTAAACCTCCTACAGCTCAGCAGAGCCTTCCTCAAGGGTCCATGGGCACCCCTGAAATGCAATCTTCAGTCTCTGGAGAGTGTAGAAGGCTAACTTAGGGGACAGCCTGCTCCAATCTGCACACTATCTCCCAGCATAAAGAGATGAGGTTTTATTTTACTTTTTCTTTTTGGGGGGTTTTTGAGACAGTGCCTTGCTATGTATTTCAGATTGGCTTTGAACTCCCATAAATCCTCCTGCCTCAACCTCCTGAACGATGGTATCACAGGTGTGAAATCACCACACCCAGCTTTATTTTACTTTCAAAGACAGGCACAGATGGCCTTTGACTTCCCCTGGTGTTCCCATGCTTTTCCACTACTTCACCACGAATCTCAGCGCTGTAAGGTCGCAAACCGCATCTGCTGGGAGGCGCCGGGGTGGGGGTGTGGGAGGTGGGTCGCAGGTGCAGGGTGGGCGGGTCCAGAGTGGCTGAAGCAGGCCGGGCCACGGCCCCCGGAGGGATGGGGGGTTGGGTGGGATTTGGGGGGACTCCAGGCTTGGTTCCGGGACCTCTTCTTCTCTGTCCCCTCTTTGCTCCACCCACGCCACCTGCATCGTTTCCTGTCTCCACCCGGCTGTTTCCCACGCTGAGGTAAACCCACCCCATCTGTCCCCGGGGACCTGTGGGTCCTGCGGGCCCAGGCTGGTGCAACCCGAGGCTCCCACCCGGGCAGCTGAGCACGGCGTCCCCGCCCCTCCTGGAGGTCGCCTGAGCCACAGAAAGCCCCGCCAACCAGCCGCAGCCCTGTCCCCAGGAAAGGGCTTCTGAAGAACAGATGCTCCCCCGGCAATGCCACCGGTTTCCCGGCAGGAGCTGGGACAAAGACTAAATATATGCGGTTTTCCCCCCGTCCTTGGAATTGAACTCACAGCCTTCACACCGAGCTCTATTCCCAGCCTTAATTTTTTTTTATTTTTATGTTTATTTTGAGATACTGTCAGTTGTGCTGAACTTGTGATCCTCCTGCCTCAGCCTCCTGAGTGCTGGAATTACAGGCATGTGCCATCGCGCCCCATGGTTTTGAGTTTTTGTTATACGCTAATTAACAAAAAGAAGTTGCAGTGAAAGTTGCGGAGATCTAAAACAAACACACCTCAGGGGATCGCGCCTGTCCTTTCCGATGCACAAGAGTAAAGGAAAAGCCAAGAGCAGCTGCCTCCCTCATGCCTTTCTCCCTCCCTTCACTCGCAATGGCAACGCCTGAGGGCTTCCTCCCGCAGTGGAGGACAGACAGACAGACCCGGGTGTCCTGAAGCGAGCCCGTCCTCACCCGCCCCAAAAGCGGTTAGTTTGGACGCGCTGCCGGGCAGTCTGATATTTCCCGGCGCTGCCCTGGCGTTTTGATAAGTGTGAACACTTCCGAGTGCAGAGGCAGAGAACACGAAGGGCTTTTGCTCTTTACAAATCTCACCTCCCCACATTTGAAGCAAACTCTAAATCGCTACTCTAGTGCTCACTGTTTGAAAATTGTTTTTCCTAAATAAAAAGCCCGGCACCCCTCAGAGGTGGAGGAGCCCCGCTTTTATTAGGAATCCGTAGGGGCGCACTCAGAGGGAAGCTGATGCGGTGGAGTCCCGAGCTCCTCGCTTACCCATTTCCTCCGAGACCCCTTGTCTAGTTTTGTATGAGTTCAACATCCCTAATCTGAAAAGCCCAGGCTGGCCTCAACCTCATGGTAATCTTCCTGCCTCAGCCTCCAGAGTGCTGGGATTATAAGTGCATGCCTCGAAAAAATCTGAAAGTTTTCGAGTGCCAACCTATTACAAGTTGAAAATTCCACAATGTTTCATGCACAAAATTATTTTTTAAATTTTATATGAAATTACCTTCAGGCTGTGTGTCAGGTGTGCATGGAACGCAGCTGAGTTTTGTGTTTACATTTTGGCTCCTCCCTCAAGGGTCTCATTATATTTATGCAAATGTTCCAAAATCTGAAAAAAAAAAAAACCCAAAATCGGAAACACTTCTGTATTTATTTCCTACTCTTTTTCTTAAGCTGACTACAACCCCACCCACCCCCATCATACAAGTGTCAGGTCCCCAATGCTAGGAGTCCTTTTTTCTTTTTGAGACTTGGTCTTGCAAGGCAAGGCTTGAACTCACTATGCAGCCTAGGCTGGCCTCAAACTCACAGCGATCCTCCTGCCTCAGCCTCCTGAGTGCTGGGACTACAGGCATGTGCCACCACACCTAGCTCCCATGTTTGTAAAGCCAGTGACACCTTGACCCCAATCTCTACCAAGGACACAGAGCCTTCGCTCTGGTTGACACTAGGCATTTTGGAGGATGCTTTTCTGGGGGTCGAGGAACACCATGGACAGATAAGTTAGGCGGAAATATTATAGGCCATCAGGCAGGCAAGGAGTCAGAGCAGAAGATGAGAACACAGGACAGCTGTGGGTGGAGTGAATTTGTGGAAGGCCGGGCCTCAAAACAAAGATGAGGCTACTTCCCAGGGATAAACAGTAATGATCACTTTTCTAAACAGGCATCGATTATATGGACCGGGGACCAGGACCTTGACCCATCCCTC